>WOGO01001937.1:0-16862 GCA_015342085.1 Leptinotarsa defecta | reverse complement strand
GTAGAGGGAATTATAAAATCTATAATGTCCCAAGGGAGTTATGACCCTCTTTATTGATAGCGTAACTATGACGATATAAGCTTATAATATCCCGGTCAGAAATAAAATATCTAAAAGGTTAGTTTAAGTTAGGTCCAAAGTGAGTTGGTCTATTCACCCTCCACTTCAACTCGCAAGGGTTTATTGTGGCTCACATCTATTTACACTCGACCAAATAAGCCGATTAGTTTGTATGGTGATTGGTCTTCCAAATCATATGGTAAGAGTACGGCTCTGCCGAATTTTAAAAACCTGATTGGGTCCAAGTCTCTGCATATGATGATTCAAATGACAGTGACCTGTGAGAAGGCCTGTTGGACATCGTAGTTCATCCCTACTGTAGTCCAACAAGTGTTTGGTATCAAGCTTCGAAGGCTGAATAAACGCCTTGAAGTGAGCTAATTCTGACAGAAGTCCATAAATCTTCATGCCATCCAGGTGTTCCATCTTTGTTTGGCAAAGCCTAAGGCGATGCCGATGATGGGTTCTGGTCCGATGAAGCTACTTACAGCACCCTTTTTTGCAAAGGAGTCAGCAGCCTCATTGCTCTCCAGGCCAGTATGGTCAGGAATCCAGACCAGAGACAATCTGTTAAGTCTTTCTACCGAGGAGAGTCGTTTTTGGCAATTTGCTATCAATTTAGACGTTTCTCGGTAGGAACCAAGAGCTTCCAAAGCCGCTTGACTGTCCGAAAATATTTTGATTGAATTGTGTATGAGATTGGATTCTTCTAATCTTCTGCACACAATTCAATAGTGTAAATTTCCGCTTGAAATAAAGTCGCATAGGTTCCTAGGCAGATAGATATCTCTGTGTCCTGGTTCTGCGACTAAAAACGCCTGCACCAGAACCGGAAGGTGTTTTTGATCCATCTGTGAACCAACAACTATCTGCTCTTGATATTTCCTTCTCCCGGAGGATCGAGTCCTCTCTACTAGGGAACAGTACTTTATAAGGCAGTTCGCAGTTGACAGTTGGAGGCATAAACTCAGAGGTCATTTCCAGAATGCTCTGTCAATCAACAGTCTGTTGCGCTCTGCATTAAATTGATTTGTGCAATTGGCAAAGTGCAAAAGTCTATATGTAGTCCATCCAGCCTCTCTCTCTCTCTGGAAAAATTTGGATAAGAGGTAGATCTAGAAGGATCTCCAGGGCCGCTGACGGTGTGGTACTGATGGCCAGACAAGCCTGTCTTTGTAAGTCAGAGAACTGGTGGCTGAATGCTTTATAGAAAAGAGCCCAGGCAATTGCACCATAAGTGTTCATTGGTCTGACAATCATCACATAAATCCAATGGATTTCCTAAATCCTAAGTTTTACCACAAGTCCTTCGACATGTCCATAGAAACAATCTGGCTTTGTGTAAATATCTAATAACACTAATAACCAATTCCAAAAATTGAAAATAATCAAGTGACACACTTCAACTGTCCGGTTCAAAGATTATTCAACAATGGTATTCACATCTGGTTGGCAGTCCATAATGCTCCAAAATCTGTGGACAATATCGATCATCTTTGTTACACACAATTCGCCAAGTCTACAAAACTAAATAAACCTGTACAGTTATCAAATATTCCACTAACAAGAGCAGCAGCTCACCAACATCCTAATGGTGTTAATTATCAAGTTCATTAGGGCATGATTTGGAACCCCAGGCATAGGTTTGGACAGGGCGTAACGATGTTCTGGAACCAATCACGACAATGTTAGCACCTGCTTTAGGGCAGGGGCTAAAAACACAATGTTTTGCAACTGCAAGGGTGTGGTTCGTGATGTGGATGCAGGAAATTGGGGTTGCACAGCTCTTTAGATTGTGGTCAGAGTAATGGAAAAGCTTGTCTCATATCAGAGCGATGCATTGACGACAGAACCTTTGCTACGGAAACATGAAAGACCTTGAGATTAATATCGCTGAAGACGATAAATAGGAGGACTTTGAAATACTACAGCGGTCGGAGGACCACCAAAGTAAAGTTGTAGTTGTAGTTGTAATTTTTATTCCATTTTTTTTAAATTTTCCACAATCATAAATATATGGAATAATTTTATATAAAAAATTCACTAAGAAATAATTTCGAGAAGTTATTAATATAAATTACATCAGAACTCAAAATTGATTTGAGTATTTTCCTTAACAATTCTATAACTAATGTTATTGAAGTGTTATTGAATAAATTAATAATACTCAATTAAAAATCGACACGTTAGTAAAATAATAAACAAATACAATGTATCAGTTAATAAGGAATAAAAATTAATAATAATTATGTATTTATTGATAATCATTAAACTTTATATAGCGTGTTTTTGACCGTTTTGAATGATGCTCTAACCTCGCGCTCCCCGTCCTCTATTTTGAAAACGATTCAAAGTATAACAAATTTTTGAAACGTAAGTTGTAGGCAATTCAGTTCTCTACAATACTGATGATGAATACAAAAGTGATAAATCAAAAGGAAGCGAGATATTTCCAAAAATGTGCGAAAAATAGATTTGCATGACCTTTGACCTTAGATTTCAGTAGTCGCTTAAACCCTACCATATATGGGTCGGTCGGTAGCCAGGCGGATCGACGTGGGAGCCTTGTTCACTCTCTCGAATTGACTACCGTGTTGGTCGGTGGTTCAAGCCCTAGTATGAACGATCGATTTTCACTTGCCTATCGTCCAACCCGTGTTAGGAATCACACGTTAAAAGGTAAGACCTCGTTAATCCTCAGCTCGCACAATCTTCGACATCTGACGGTTGTTGTTCGTAAGGGTGCGACAGCTGGTTAACGGAAAAACAGATTTTAAACAGAGACATCTTTCAATATGCCAAAATACAAGTTCATACAAGTTTTTAACTGGGTATCTCAAATTTCGAAATTAACTTACTGAGATGACTGGACTGTACCAAAAAGTTATATTTCGGGTTCACTCACATTGCGTATACTTCTTTGAACCAAATGCGTAATGCCCTCAGTGGGTTGTTGCTTTTATTTGAAAAAAAAATCTGTGAATGTCATTGTGTTTTGCACTCCTAAAAAATAAACAAAGCAGCCTGCAGAATTGTGCGCCCTAACATTATTATGTCACATTTATCTTATAAAATTCCTAAACTTTCTTAGCCAGCGTAGGTATTACCAGCGTTGATGTTAATTTATAATTTCACATGAAGTAATGTAGGATTTTAGACAAGTTGCACTTACTTCCTAGGCTGCAAATTGCATTATATTCGACAAACATTTATTCAAGATAGCTCACATAGGTAAGTTCCGTATATGTTACTCATTCACCCAGCAGCAGGACCAAGAGCTCGCCAAGTTAGATCAAATGTCAAGATTTTGTTCACTGTCTTTTTGATTACCGTGGCGTAATACATCAGGAGTTCTTGCCCCAGGGTCGCACGGTCAATGAGGATTATTATTTCGAAGTTATGCGCCGCTTGCGAGAAGCAATGCGAAGAAAACGTCCGGTATTGTGAAAAAACAATGCATGGCTTTTGCATCACGATAATGCACCTGCTCACTCGTCATTGTTTGTTCGTAATTTGTGTTACAAAAACAACACCGTAATCATGCGTCAGCCACCGAATTCACCAGATTTGAAGCCCTGTGATTTTTTCATGTTCCTAAGATTGAAGGGACCGATGAAGGAAGGGCGTTTTGCGACAATTGAGGAGATAATGAGGAGGAGATAAGAAACGGCGACATTCACGCTTTTCACGAATTCAAACGTCTTCGGGCAGAAATCAAAAGAGCCATTAGAATAGCTTATAAAAAATTCATTCAGAAAACTGAGACCGAGATTATCCAAAGCCCCAATGAGTTTTGGTCATTTATTAACAAGTCAAAATATACGAATGGAATCGAGGAATAGTGTCACATTTTGTCTAAAAATATAATGAAAAAATCTCCAATTTATACAGTGTGCGATACCTCTAATTCTGCTAGTCATGTCCTAGATATATTCAACTGCCAGATTATACAAAAAATTATCAACAATTTTTAGATTTTTCATTTTGCAATAGTTATAAAAAATCATGAATAACAAATTAATACATTTTTATGAACTTTCATCGCAGGCAGTTTCGTTTCTGACGTGCCGATAGCGACCGTTCACAAAGAAGGTACGCGGACGCCACTGTTGGAGGTGAAACCCATGTTGTGTATGTCCGCCGTTGTCTAACGTGCATGCAAAAGTTCAAATAGTGCTCCCATTCACGCCGGTTGGAGGCCGGGGTGGACCGGATGTCCACGTAGGAGTGCTAAAGTGGAATAATTATATAATACCTACTCCCATTCACGCCGGTTGCAGGCCGGGGTGGACCGGATGTCCACGTGGGAGTAGGATTGCAATTGATAATCTTTTATGAAAAAGACGTAAAATTTATATGTATGTATATGTCCGACGTAGATAGACGTGCATTTCAGAAATAATAAATTGGAACAATAAAAATGGGGTGCAGTTTATGGGGTGAAAAGTTTATATTATATTTTTTAATATAATAAAAAGAGTACTGATCATAATAGCGCCACCTGGAAGCTGGGACCATAATTAAGCTGAAGAAGAAGAAGAAGCAATATAGTACTAGCATATTATAAATATCTTCTGACAGAAAATGTATTAGAAATTTGTTAGGAATAAAGGATGTGGAAACATATATTTACACAAATAGTGTCTTCAATTCGAGGAAATAAAATGAAATTTTCAACATCAACTTCAATGATTCTTCGGTTCTTGGGTAGATGCAATTTTTAACTCATTAACTTCCAGTACATTGTTGTTTCACAACCATTAAAAACCCCATGTAAACTTTGAAAGCCTTTCATAAATTCATGAACATGTAAAATATTGGATAATGATTTTGTATTCAACTTGCTCAACCTCAAGTTAGGAAGTTACATAGGATTCCTACTATACTGTTGAAGTTGTTCTAGGAGAGCTAATAACGAAGACGTATCTTATACCTTCATTAGGAGTTACGAAATATCACAACTTCATCACGTATTTTGATATTGGAAACTTGACAATGGAAGTGGAAAATTTGGAAATTTAGTGAGGCAAACTTCTTTTACGGAATTCGCTGACGAAGACTAACAGTTCAATTATCAAATGAAAAAGGATGATGAAAGTGTTTTAAATTACGAAAATGAATCAGTTATTGATTTGACCAATGAATCAAAATTCAATGAGGATTGTTTAGGCAAGAAAAATGCAAAAATCTGTGAGTCGTTTCTTTGCTAATGAACTGATTCTTCCTGACAAGGTTCAAGTTTTCCGAAAGAAATTCAGAAGATGTTTTGGTATTGGAAGTGCATTTCGACACTTATTGGGTTTTTTCGAAGAGTTTTTAAGAATAAATTTTCAGTGAATGAAAGGCTATGGCTATGTACTCCTTCATTCTCGTACAAAAATGAAAAAATTCCAAAAGGAAAAAAAGAGAATTCATCACAAAGATATATAGATCATACATACAAGTTACTTTCAGATACAAACTGGATATACAAGTAAATGTCCTCTAGAAACAACTACTTTTATAAAAACATTGAATTACACGAAAGAAAAAGTACTTTCGAAACAACTACTTCCATGAATATTACTGAACTGAAGTTTTCCCCAACATCAAACCGTTATTTCAACACCTCGACACGTTTTTCGATAACCAAGTAATCATCTTCATGAGAAAGATTAAGATTGAGTTCAAGATGTATGATCTTCCTCTCGAAGAGTCTGAGTCAACATAAACAGGCTTGATGCAATTATCCTAATTCAGGTACAGATATCATCACACCAGACTATCTGAATCAATATAAACATGCTTCACGCAATCTACCTAATCCAGGTACCTACAGGTATCAGCACACCAAACTACCTTAGCAGAGTACCTGAGTCAATATGAACATGCTTCACGCAACTGACCAAATCCAGGTACAGGTATCATCACACCAGATTATCTGATTCAACATGAACAGGTAGTATTATCACTCCAGACTACCTGGGTCAACATAAACACGTTTTACGCAATTTAGCTGATCCAGGTACAGGTATTAGCATACCAAACTACCTGAGTCGCCATGAATATGCTTTACGCAGCCATAATATCTTGTCATCGGAAATAGTCCATATATAAACCTCTGAAGAAGCTAGCCATGCGCGCCAGCGAAACGTCTGGAAGAAATTTCAAAAATCGACGGCCTTCAAACCTGAAAAATAGTGACAGTGACAGAGAACAAGGTTGGTGAAATAGTTATCATGGAAATATGAAACAAAAATCGCAAAAGGCCTGTTGAGCTCAGTGTTTTTCAGAGACCTAAAAAAATGTTACCTAAAAATGTTACCTAAATAACAAAAAAATTCTTATGGAATCGAAAATAATGAGGAGCTACAATTATCAGTTATCTGGGTGATGAAAATGCCTGAAAGGATCTGAAATTTAATGTGTAAGTATAGGAATAATACTAGTACTTTTACAAATATATTTGTCAGATGCTATCATTTCATCATTTTCCACAACAAAAAAGGCGACAAATACCGTATTCAAAAATTGTTATTGGAGACATAGCTGACAGCAAGTATTTGACGAACATGGTCGAAGATTTATTTAAAAACGTGAATTTAGAGTGAATTTCGCCTCCTCCAGAAAACGATGGGATGAACTTAATTATTGTTCATTCACCAGAAAGTTTTCCACAAATTTGTTCTGAACAAATTGAAGATGTGGGACTGGAACTGGAAAAAAATCCAGTTGAATATCAATAGGCGAAGAAATACTTGAGGAACTAGTATAGTTCACGTTCTGATGACGCCAACTTGGTTGTTGAAATACATGTTGAGATGAGTTTTATAGTTTTGTTATGTGAAACATTGGCAATGTTCAATTGTCACTATAGTCACGTATTGTTTGAATCGATTGAATTTTTTTGTGTGAGGAAAACGTTTGTTTTTTTTATTCAATAATGGGTTAAAATGCGTTACAATGGAGTTTTCTCGAGTTGTTCATCAATCAGTTGTCGGTCTTCAGAAAATCAACAGTTATCAAAAGTGCAAACTTGTGCTAGTTGAGGATTGAGCAGGGTTTACTTTTGACGTACGATCCCTACCACGAAATAAATAAAGGTGCTCTAATTATTGAATCAATAGCTATGTGAGATCCTTCCTGTTGAATCTTCCAGTATTGAAAATTTCAAAATTCATTTTGTGTTATTTTTAGTAAGCGCAAAATCAAATGTTCTTCCAATTCAGAACAAATCAATAATTGTACGTTATCCTTTATGGTTTTGGTTTATCGTCCAAATTTTCGATGATGATTCTGTTCATAATTCATATCCGGAATATCAACACAATGGTACTTCAAATATTGCTATTAATGCATATGGATTACAGTGGTATTCCAATGTACAGTACGGTTCGATTTTGAGCCTGCTTAGGACTTCAAGGGTATCGAATATGACATGGATGATAATTAATGTGACGGAATTTATGATATGGTTTTAGAACTGTTGTTTTAATGGAAATATGAGAAGAAGAAAGATTTACCTTTGGCATTTAACTTTTCCTAACACTTCTTGAAATTTATGTTAATATTAATATAACATGACAAATGGTTATCTGAGTTAGCCCCAGAAAATTACGGAAAAAAATGCATCGATAGAGAGCCCTAAACTACCTGGAATACCTTGTAAGTACCTTGTAAGTAAGACAGGTAGCAATACTGAGAGTAAATGAAAACTTCAATCTGACCAAGAGTATTCGTGTTAAATAATTTTTTTTCTGCGCCATGAGAGCTATATGACTCGTTCATTTCTTTCAAGTTTTCCGAGACTTCTATTGTCTAATACAATATAAATTGATTTAAAATAAAAATTAAAAATTGAAAGATTCCAAACTTACAAATTTTCAATTTTCATTTCTTGTTAATAATATTTTTTAATTTTCAGCTTGTATTCATATTTCAATTTTAATTTTTTTGGTTGTTGCTTGTATGTTATTTCTTTGTAATTTCAGTTTTTTGTTTAATAAAATTGTTATTTTTCGGTTAATCTTTTTAATTTTTTTACAGATTCTTTCAGGGATTTCATATCAATTTATATTATATTAGACGATGGAAGTCCCAGATATGAAATAGTTTAGTAGAATTCAGTTACGAAATACATTGATTTTTCCTTCCATTCTTTTTAAAACGGTTTAATTCCCATTACCTCTTTCGATAACTACTTACTGAATTATGGAAAAACCAATTAACAATTGTTCAACTTCTTAATATTCGCGACGTGTACCCACCGGTGGACAATGTCAATTAAATGATAAGGATATTGCAGACGGTTTTACTACTTTCTTCAAATCAACTTTCACGAATAGCGGTGTGCCGGTAAACCCCACACTAATTCTTGAAAATGCTATTAAGATAGTGAAACCCAAAGCAGCCACTGGAATCGATGGCATTCCAGCCTACTTTTTCAAGGCTTATTGTGACTTGTTAAAGCAACCACTGACATTGATATTCAATCTTTCTCTGAAAGAAAATCGTTTTCCAAGCGTTCTCAAAATTGGCAGAGTTACCCCCATACATAAAAGCGGCAATAAGAACAATGTAAGAAACTACAGACCTATAAGTCTTACAAGCTTTGTCGAAGATATTTGAGCGGGTAATATATAATCGAGTATACAATCACGTGGACTCAGTAATAATCTACCAACAGCATGGCTTTATTCGTAATAAATTTACCGGCTTTTTAATAATAAACTTAACTCACCTCATATATTATCGTCAATTAATTTTCACGTTCCAGCCAGAAGGACAAAATCAAATACAATGTTTTATATACAAAATATCTACTCCATAGGTGCCCCACTTACAGGTATGTTGCATCTTGCAAATGAACTGAATGTAATAATTGATATAGATTGGACAGATTCTTTAACAAATTTAAGGAAAAAAATCATTATACAGCTAGTGGCAATGCCTTTGTAGGATCACCACACTTATTAATCGACCCCATCAGTAACTGATTTATAATTTTTACTTCTTTCTATTTTTAGTGTATTATATTGCATCTATTATATTGTATGTAATAAGGTCATCCTTATAATTAGACCTTTGTGGTCTGTTAGGGCGAATAAATAAATATGTAAGGAACTTTTGAAAAAACTGTAAAACATGTAAGTGGAAACCATTCGGTTTGTTGTTCAGTATAAATAAATTTTTATTCTATTCTAATTTCATGTAATGGAAAACTGGCCACATTTGGAGTTTGATCACCTAGCACCTTGTGAACACTCGTGGACGTTTCTATTTGGGTTTTGTATGTATTTTTCAATCTTGCAGTTCCAGAGAATATAAAAGATAGATGCAACTTCTACTGCTGCTAGCTGTTCATTGGTGCGACATCGAGCCATTTCTGAGGGTTTATATGTAAAAAAAAAATAACCAAGTTGGTCCACGGGTGACAACAAAGAATAACTAACATAACAACAAACTGTGTTCACAGGTGGTCAGCAGCAAAATTTCCTTCTGAGACCACATATCTACTGGCAGTCACAAAAAACTATTGAAAGGACACAATTTCAATTAGAAAACAAAAATAAAACTGGATGATTTAGAAAAAAAAATTATTTCATTTTATTTCTTTGGGCTAGTAAACATATTAATGAAGATTTTTATCTCACCAGTGTTGCCCTTTTGGATTCAGCTTATTCCCCCAAGGGTACAGTTTTTGCCTCATGCCTGATCTACAAGCCATTTCCCACTCTCCTTCTGTAGGTAATCTTTTTCCTAAATGACTACAATATTTCACAGCATCATTCCAAGACACATGAATAACAGGATGATTCATTCTATCTGAAAAGAAGAGTTTGTAAAGAATTCGTTCCTAGTCAAAATTCAATCATCTTTTTCATGAATACATATAATTCCTAAGAGAAATGTTCCATGGCGTTAATAATATATCAAATTATAATAAATTGATGGACGTAGCCGTTACTAGGCGGAGAAAATCATAATGAAGAAAAGAGAAATGAAATTTTCTATGTCTTTTTACCACTTATATTTGTAACTAAAATTACTGAAGTTTCGTCCTACCGGGACATTTTCAAACTTATACAATATACAAAATATAAGTGGTAAAAAACATAGAAAGTTTCATTTCTCTTTTCTTCGTTATCAAATTATAATTATACTGCATCTGTTTCAAAACATATTTTATTTTTGAACTTGTTGCAGTTTGCTTAACTTTTAATATTGTTTATAATTGTTTCCTAATGCATTTCAAAAATGAAACACAAATTTTGGGAAAATATTCATCCTGAGAATATTTAAAAATATAATTGAGATAAGGATTGTTGTCTAGAAGATAATTTTACTTATTATCATTATCATCATTATTTATAATGATTTTGTGAAAACTGTAAAAATTCTACATAATCAAGTGATTTTTGTTATTCAAATATAGTGAGAAATCTGACCGGAGGTAATTGGATATTTGTACAGAATTGTCAATTCAAAATTATTTTCATCATAAATAGGATTAGCAATCACAATGATGAATTATAAAAATTAAAAACCTTAGAATAGATACAATAATACAAAAACGGACAATTGGAACAGTAGAGTAAGGTCACTTGTTTCATTTCTCATTTGGACTGCAGATTTTGAGTGTGACCCATTTATGTCTTTATCGGAGCTAGTATGTGAAGTTGCATTAATTCCCATCTTTGGGATCTGTTCCACGAGCTAGAAATGTCACATTACATTTCGTTACAAAGGATATATCAAAAAGTTTTGAGATTCTTGAAAGTATTGTTGCTATAAATTATGTATGTCTATTTCAGTGGGTTATTTTATGAGTCAGGAAAACCCATCTTACATTTATCTCTTTTCGAAACAATCCCCAAACATAGAACCGTGGTTTCAAACTAGGAAATGTTTAGAGGAAAAAATTGTTCACATACTTTCTGAATCTACTAATGCTAATGACCTAACAGTAAGATGTAGCTCATACAGTATAAAAGAAACTATCATCATCAAGATCGAAACATGTGAACTTCATCAAATAACTTATTTTATTGATTCTTAATGGAGTAGTGATCTTAGCAGACTAGTTAATAAGTTGTTCATCCTTACTTATTTCAATCTAAATCCATTAAATATGCAAAAGAGATAAACATTGCAGGACCCGTTTCTTGTACATGTAGACCTGAACACTTGGTGCTCAACCTATTTACCTGTTTTTGAAAATGAAAGTTTTTGTTTTGAAATAAATCAGGATGTGGCTCCTTTGTTTCCAGAGAACTGAGTACAACTGCATGGTATCCTCTATAGTTATTAATTCCAAATATGGTGTTAGCATACATGATTATGACAGTAAAAAACAAGCTCACATATTTGTGAGATAGGTAGTCAACGACCCCTAGCATTGAATTATTCTTCAATTTGGAGTTAGTGAGTTTCACGAGGATCAGAGTAAGTAGAAATCCTGGTGTGGGAGAAAAATATTTATGTTGCATAGAGTAAATATGTATCTTTTTCAATAGTAGGCAACCTCTATATCAAGTAGATTTTTGAGTTTGTACGAATCATTAGTACTTTAGATTTTATTGTATTTATTATGTTCTTACTTACCTTCTATAGTTGATCCGGGTCCTTCAGGATGTTTCCAATAAACATCTTTCATTTTAATCCACCAAGGAGCTTGTACTGCTCTTACGTCCTTATACCCTCCTCTATCTTTCTCAGGCAGTGACATTTCAAATAAAAAACTGTCGCCGAAAGTCTCTGCTTCAGTTTTGTACCCTGTTTCTCTAACAAAATCGTAAAAATTTTGATTTGATATTTCAAACTTGTCTAAATAAAATGAGCCTATAGTCACATTTCGGAGGGGACCTTCATGATCAGTTGCGAACACTGGTTTGTTTGTTCCCATTTCAAATGTATTTCCTTCTATTAGCACCATATTGGACGTTTCAAAAGGAAGATGTAATTTATTGCCGGTTTCCTCATTTGATTCTTTCATATATTTGTGACTTGGGTTGGAGTCTCCCTCACATCTATCATTTCGGTTGAGACTGCAGCCACAGTCTCCTGCTTGATAACTACATATGACTATACTAAGTACGACTATTATTTGTTGAAATAAGTACATCATTTAGAATGTTACTGGGAAAAAATACCCTTATTGCATTTATACAGTTACATATGTTTAATTTCTGTTTTATAATTCTATACTGATAGCCACTTATAGTGTTCTTCCATAGTTTATTTGAATAGCTTAAATTTTCCCGAGTTATATTTTCGATACTCTCATTGCTGTTGAAAAATGTAAATAAAAAAGTTAGGTTCATTCATCTTTCTGAAAAATGACATAAAAAAAATAAATAACTTGTCAGTAAGTTTGTTCTGGTTCTCAGTTCGTACTGTTTCGAATCGTCCAAAATAAGTGAGTTAGTTGTGCCTGTGGTTGTGCACTGAAAAGGTTTTCGTGACAACATATTCAGTATTCAATTGGGTGATTATTTTCTGACTGTTAGGATCAGTCCGGACAGAGAACCAGAACAAGTATAGTATTTTTGTCAGTAATTTTGGGCGTGTCTAGTTGTACGCTAACGGAAATGTACTCTAATCTAATTTCGACTTTAATCTCATAACTCGAAATTACTTACGAGATTCAAGTGGAAATTGCGAGATTAGTTTAACTAGGTCCAATTTCCATTATCTAATATAATTCGAAATCTATTAAGAACAAATAAAGAATAGCTAAAATATCAACTATGTATAAGGAATAAAACGTGAAATGAAAATATAATAGAATGAATAAAATAAAATAATCAAGATGAAAGGTAAAATGATCACAGAGTAAATATGAATGAAAAATAATGAAAATTAAAAAAAAAATGAAAAATTATTATATATTTTGTTTTTTTTTATTCTTTTTAATCTTTGTCATTTTTCATTTATCTTTACCCTGTGGTCATTTTAATCTTTTATCTTGATCATTTTATTTTATTCATTTTATTGTATTTTCATTTCAAGTTTTATTGCTTATACAGAAGTAGGTAATTGATATTTTAGCTACTCATTCTAATTTTATTTGTTCTTCCATAGATTTCGAAACATATTAGAATCATATGGGAGTCCGAACTAGTAAAATTCATCATGAAATATTGTCAACCGCTTTCAAACATTCGAGATTAAAGTTCGATAAATACCCAAGGGGATTCATATAAGTGACTTTTCCATGATCTCTCTGTTAGATCAATATAAAACCAGACCACAAATTTGACCTTTAACAAATAACGTATATTTGTAATTATCAACGATTGTTTAAAAATCTGTTTAAATCTGTTTAAAATCTGTTTTTCCGTTAATCAGCTGCCGCCCCCATACGAACAACTCTCAGAAGTTGAGAAACTTGTGCGAGCTAAGGACTAACGAGGTCTTACCTTTTAACGTGTGATTCCTAACACGGATTGTAATCATATAGCCAGTGTATTTTATTTTATCTGATTTGGATTCAATTTTGTGCCATAGGATTGATAACACTGATGCATTCAATTTCAGAACTAATGACAGATGAAGGGTTGTCAACAAGTCAGTGCAAAATGTATTAACTATTAACTCCTATTGCGGACTTGCTCTCCGACCACGACAGAGGACGGTTGTGCCGATAACAAACGTCCTCAAAGATGGCACGTGGATGTTGTGATCGGAGTGGAGACCAAAGAAGAGGTGTAGTTAAAATGAATCACGTTACGATATTTCAAATACCTTTTGAAGTAAAAGACAAATTGAGAGGACTGGCAGCCCCCTAAGCCAGTAACCAGGCTGGATGTCAACGGATTCGACGACGTCAGTTCTATAGCCTGGTCAATAAACTCTGTTTATTGTATTCGTTCGAAAATATCCGTATTGCAGTGACGTTAGTTCAAATACAAATGGTATAAAAATATATGAAGTTTTATTTCTCAATTTTCATGATAATCTCCTACCCTGCAGTAACGAGCTACTACAGAGAGCTCGTATTGCGCTTTGAGTTCTGAAATTCTAACACGTTCAACTATTTCTTCGTAATTTTATTCATTATATTGATTGAATAGATAACAAATTCGAAAAGAGCAAATTCCAGAAAAAGTACTGTTTTTCTCTTCAAAAGTACTGACGTGTTGGGATCCGTGAAAAGTACTGTATTTGGTACTAAAGTACTGAAAATCCCAACGCTGATCTGGACCTCTACTTATGTATATGATTCAGTACCCAAGCCAGTGTTGGTAATGTGTAAGGAATCCATCACATAGTGAGGATTTTATACTCATGAGAATATTTTGAGAGTATCGATCCAAATGTGAAGATTTTGAAGAGAATCTGTTTTAATGCATAGATTATGAAAAAAATTATGTTTTACATGAGTTTTTTGCTGACGGTCATTGTAGCTGTGGAAAAATACAAAATTGGAAAGAAAACTACGCACCCATAAACCAAGAAAAAATCATCCTCCTACATTTGAAAGTATCTTTGCTTATCTCAGATTTTTTTGATTTATTGTACTTATCTCTCTTCTTGCTTGTTTCTATTTTGTTCCTCAAATTCCATGTGAACGAATTTTACTTCAGTGGCACTCTCTTGAAACATAAAACTCTGTTGTTTACTCTGTTCACTGATACTGCAGAAATGTATAGCTATTTCTAAAGTCAACTCATTAACCCTAAGTAGTGCTTCTCTTGTTGTTGGGTCCCGTATACCAATATCTAATTATTTTGTCCTGCAGAGCACGGTTTTTCATGGGATTGTGCAGGATTTGTTTCATTGAAATTGCAACTCTTGATGAGGTATTTGTAATCAGTTGAAAAGTTTTCGAAATTCTCACCTTCCTTTTGTGTCCTTTTGAAAAAGGTGTACCTCTCAAAGCACTCATTTATACGGTGATTTACAATTTGTTCAATGAGTTGCATAATAAATTCATTCTGATTCATTGTGGCCTGTGGCCACTAGGTAGTCTTGAAACGGTTTTTCAAAATTTACACTCCACAGAGGCATTCTGCTCGTGTAGATTGAAATCCGGTGGCAATTTAACTGGCCCACTTATCGAATTCATACTTGGGACATGGAAATAGGGCTGCGCTAATATATCTCAAAATTTAAACGAGCATTTGGCTAAATTTTCGGCTCATGAACGTGAATTGTCGACTGCGCCATGTTCAATAAAAAGACCTGGTATCCATTCTTTCCCATGATAATATTAAAGGACCCCGCAAAATTCTTATGGAATTTAGGTCTCGATGAATTTTTTTTAATTTCTGATATGATGTTAACCAAAAAATGAAAAGTTTTGCCGTAGGGGTTGTTAAAATCACCCCTTTCTCAGAAACGACTACCTATTCATTTTCGAAAGCGGGAACGACTTTTTCACCTGTTTTATTGTAGGTAATAGTGCATATGATCATGCTCTTTAAAAAAAAATTATTTCCCCATTTATTATGAAAAGCAAAAAAATGATATCTGGATTACTTTCAAAGGCATCGTCGGATGTTTGAATATGCTTGAATTAGGGAAACAGCACTTTTTCATATGATTACCCCCCTCACCCCGAGGAATACAAAACAATAAAAATCGGTGGATTTGTCTAAATTTTTGATATGATGCACTTCATGTTATTGTAAATCTGTTTAAATCTGTTTAAAATCTGTTTTACTGTTAACCAGCTGTCGCACCCCTATGAACGACAACCCTCAGAAGTCGAAACTTGTGCGAGCTAAGGATTAACGAGGTCTTACCTTTTAACGTGTGATTCCTAACACGGGTTGGACGATAGTACGTGAAGATCCATCGTTCAGACTAGGACTTGAACCACCGACAAACACGTCAGTTAATTCGAGTGAGCACCCACGCCGAACCGCTTGGCTACCGACCGACCGAGGTGAATTGTTATATTCGAACGATTCACATCCACCCTACGATGAAATGTTCAAAACGTTTTTTTTACAACTTTCGTTTTTGATTAATGAAACGGTATCCCCCAACGCCATTAGTCTTCACCTCAAAATTAACGTTCAACGCTATTTCCAAGTTTAACCAATGTCCTCATTGTAACTTATGATCATGTTTTCTAAGATGACATATTACTTGATATCATCATCGATATATCCAATGGTTGATGAGGAAATATTTTTTGGTCAATATCAGAGGATTCGAATTGGATGAGTTATTGAAGAAATATTAGAAACAAGAGAAAAAAGTCGTCGTGAAGCTGCTTAGCTTTATTTTTAACTCGTCCTTTTTTGTACCAATATTTTACCATTTCTATTTCTGATTCAATTTGCTTATTCATTATTAACATTTAACCTATTGCGCCAAAGCAATTTGTCGGGTTCGTTGGCTTTGAATCGCAGATTTTCAAGCATGATGTTTCGTCCACCACTGCGGTTGACATTATCGAAGGAGATAAAGTAACGGAGGTGTTTTTGTTGTCATCTCAACATATGTTACAATTTTTTGATTTTAGGCATCATTTACAATTTTCATTAATTAATTTCCGTCCCAACTCACAATACGTGATCTGAATGTCATTACAAATCAACGTTGTCTTTCGTTAGAAGGATTCTAAGTATTAACACATTATTGATTACATTCAATCGGAGCTTTTTTTTTGGACCTGAATAGATCACAATTAAATATATGGACGTATTTGTAAAACACCTGAACACACAACTTAATCCTCAGTACTTTTTCTCGTAATTATAATATCCTATAAATATATTTTCACCCGATGATCTCATGAGAATAGTTCGTATAATGAAGTTCAAATCCCAGTATAGCCGTACAGAAAAAAATCATTGGAATTTAAGTTT
>WOGO01001936.1:5653-16863 GCA_015342085.1 Leptinotarsa defecta | reverse complement strand
ATATATATATATATATATATATATATATATATATATATATATATATATATATATATCCAGTACCAAAATAGTTAACAATTTCATGAATGACCACGGAAAAATCATTATCAATAATGGAATTATACTCCATCTGAACGTCTAACGTTAACCAACGTTTGCCCTTTTATTCTACGCGATATTCTCAACGACAAGTATACATCCCTGTCCTGATTCGATTCACCCTTACCGCATCTTCATATCTAGAGATAGCCTGACGTGCTTCAAGTGCAAGCAAAACAGACATATAACGACCGTTTGTACAGATCTCTCCACGAAAAAACATGCCCTACACGTTCACAAAATGACCTCTTTCAACTTCACAATGTAGATAGTATGATTGAATTTTTCAATTACAACATATCACATCTTTTCAGTTTACATGCACCAATAAAAAGAATCAAAACCACTGAACCGTCCGAACCTTGGCTTACTTTCAATATAAAGAAATTATGAAATTGAGGAACAATGCATTGAGAAAAATTAAAACAACTAAATCTCCTACTGATTGGGCGCATTATAAAGTCATGCGTAATTTTACAACAGGGCGATTAATCGTGCATGATACGAAAGCATACCTGGACTTCACTTTGAGAAATGATACCTCTAAAATGATTTGGAATACTCTCAAATCTCTGATATTTTGGAATCCAAAAATAACTCTACCCTTCCACCTCTTTTGACAAATTTGGATGAACTCAACACCCACTTTGTCAATATCGATCACTCAACAAAAAAACACACTCACATAGCTCTACTTGATAAGTATCAATATACTCCTTATGCGCAAAGATTCCATTTTACTAGAATTACTCCTATTCAGACGCAACTCTACTTGAATCTTATCAAGAGTAATTGTGTTGGATCAGACATCATGTTCATCAAAATAATCAGACTAGTCGAGAGTTTCTTAATCAACCATATTACCCTTATTTTCGCCACTGCAATTGAAACTAATACCTTTCCCACTCTTTGGAAAGATGCAATAGTATTACCATCATCTAAATGTGACAATCCAACTGAATTCTCAGACTCATTAGCCTACCTATATTGCCCAAAGCAGCTGGCCCTTGAGAGTCAGTTAGACTCATTTGAATATACTAATATTATCACTCAGGTGCAGTCTGGCTTTCGTACCTCTCACAGTACAACAACTGTTGTCGTCAACATCACTCAGAATTTATTCCAGGCAGTCGATAACAATGACTTATCGTTGATGGTCCTCTTTGACTACAGTAAGGCATTCGACACGATGGACCATCAACTTCTTTGTATAAAAGTATCATACCTTGGTTTTCGAGCTAGTGTCGTTGCTTTGATATTAACGATCTGGGTCAGAGAATATGTCTAAATGATGTATGCTCGAGTGCTTTATCTATCAGGTTCGGAGTCCCTTAAGGATCTATTCCGGGTCCGCTTCTTTATTTTACTGTATATATCAGATTTTAGCCATGTAATTAAGAACTCTACTAAACATCATTATGCAGATGATACTCAAGTGTACTATTATTTTTCCAAAATCAACTGGTATGATGCTGTTGAAATGGTTAATGGAGATCTTGAAAATTTGTCAAGCTTTTCAACAGTGGACAACCTGAAGCTGAACTCTAAAAAATCTTAGTTGTTACTGATAGATAATAAATGTGAAAGGGCTGAATTAGTAAACGAAATTGATTTTCGAATTGGATGTGATAGAATTCCTGTAATCAACGAATGTGAAAATCTTGATCTGTGGTTAGACTCAGACCTAAGATATTAAACATGTTAGTAGTCTATGTCGAGATTCCTACTACATCTTCCGGCATCTGTACCGTAACTGTGATATTATGACTTTAACTACAACTGAAACTTTGTCAAACTCATTCTATCTAGAGATTCGTATTGTGACATCATTTACGGATTGATTCTATCTGACGTAAAACGCCTACAGAATATTCAGAATAACTATATTCGATTAGCATATGGGATAAGGAAATTCGACTATATTTCACTGAAATTCGAAGAGTCAGGCTGGTTCACATTTGATGAAAGCTGGCAGCTTCATATCCTTATTGGTACTCACAAATTCCTATCCGAAAAAAACCATTTTATATCTTTGAAAGGTACAGTACATTTGGGTGTCTTAGTCTATCACTCAAAGCTTCATTTATAACTCCATCATCCTCTACAATACTCTACCAAGTGAATTCAAACATTATTCTTTGTATAATTTTAACGAAAAAAACAAAACTTATTTACGCAGTTTGGGAGTTTATTCTTCAACATTATAAAGTAAAATTTCAACAACATATTGGTACAATTTGTGCTTTATATAATAACATTTAAATAATGACGGTTTGATGACTGATAATTTTACGAATTTCTACATTAGAAAACAGATTCAGAAGAGAAAAAGAATTCAATTGTATTTGGATATTCAGTAGATAATCAAAATTCTCAAATATATTTTTTCTAAGCACTCCAAAAGATTGAGTTCCAAACCGTACTCTTCAAAATGTAATACTTCATAGTGGTGGTTGAAATTTACCCTCAGCCTAAACATGGTTTGCGAATGTGGAATTGGTCTTCACATTGAAGAAACTACACCTACGTTTGCTCATTCTTTGGGAAAATGTTCTCCACGTTGGTCAATATAAAGATTTTGGGCAAGAACCACAGGTTAACTTGTATACTCCTGATCTATCCGACACTGAAGCTTTGTTTTAATCGTGTGTATTAAATTTGTCTAAATTATCATTTGTCCGGTAAGTCACCTCCAAGTCTGCCCATTTATTAAATTAAGTGATATTATTAATGTATTCACCAAAGTATGTTGATGTCCTATGACGCTTATTATTGTTTATTGAATTGAGATAAACCTGGTGAATGGCTTGTTTCCGCATCTTTTATATGCGTAAACCGTTGTAAACGTTGATGAGAACGAAAACCATAAAATTCAGTTCTTTTCGAAAATTACTTTCTGGACAGCATACTATCAAAAGCTGCTACTCTATGTTACTACAGTATCATACTATGGATAGCCGCTACTTTATATTGATGTATTAACATGAAGTAGCAGCTTCCAATAGTATGCTTCACATACTATTGAGTATTCCACTATCAGAGAGTAATTTTCAAAAAGAACTGAATTTCATCAAACAAAACAATTACATGGTAGTTTGATAGTTCGTACTGGAACCTCTGGCGTGAAATGAATCTATTGAAAAGACTTTTCTATTACTAGAACAAAAATTACGACGCGCGTACTCAGAAAAAAAAATTGGAATCAAGCCAGAACGATTCCACTTCATTAAACAATCACAAGCATCGTAGAACACCAACATAATTTGGTGAACCCACCAATAACTTCGCTCGTTCTTTCAAAAGGCTTACAGGACAAATAATAATTCATTAAAAACTACAAAGACAAAACTTCGTTATCGGATAGACCGGCAGATATATGATTCTTGCCCAAAACTTCATATACGCCAAACGGAGAGAACCTTTTCCTAAAGAATAGAAGAACGTAGTAGTATTTTCTTGAATGTGAATACCAATTTCACATTTGCAAAACATCTTTTGATAGAAGGGCATGAACTAACGATGATTATAAAGTTTCAGATTTAGAAGAGAAAATTTAAAACTTTTGGAGTGCTTAAAAGTTTAGTAGATTTGAGAATTCTCATAATGAATATCAGTGAAGTTTTATCCCAACATCAACCCTTTATTTTTAACACCTCAACATCTGTTTCGATCACCAAGTGATCATCTTCAAGAGGAAGAATTGTTGTCTCTCTGAACTGTTATTTTTAATTTCATGAGTTGGTAGAATTTTCAATTTTTTTAAGATGTTTGAATTTTCAATTAGTCTCAACCTTAACTCGGATAAAATTATAAGTCATTCAGCAGTAGCATAAATTGTACATTTTCATTAAATGAGTTGGTGAAATTTTCCTTCATGATATTAGAAAAAAATCATTAGTTTTCATCTAGATAAAAAATCACATGATCAAAATTGTTATTACATAATGCACATATGAAGTAAAATTTAGCTATTGCATAGCAAAAAACGTATCATTTGAATAAGTTAAGTATTGGCCAATTTCATCACATATCAAATATAAATATTTGAAAAATAATTTTTTGAGGGTGCTCTAAACTACTCATTTGGAATACCATATTGATATTAAATATTCTAATTTGCTGCGTGCATAACAGTTGAATAGTAATGTTGATGAATCTATAAATGTTTAACATTCTTCGATATAAACCCTGGCATTTTATTATCTGATGACATGGTATTTTGAGTATGAATATCAAATGATATTTGTTGGTCAAAGAGTATGCCAAGGTCTCGTATTTGATCCAAGCGATTAAGGATTATATTATGTATATTGTATGAAAACAGAAATTAATTTTCTTTCCCCGAGAACTTAATTCAACTCAAGGTGGTTTGTCGTACACCATGCATATACTGGGTTGATGTCATTCCGTTATGAAATACAATCTCGAGTTGTGAAAATACTGTGATAAACTTTCAAGTCATCATACAATAAGGTGGTGCATTGTAATTCCAGAGTGAGGTCATTGATGAATAAGAGGAATGAAAGAGGACCACCATTGGAATTTTGTGGCGCCCCTGAAGTTGATGTTATGATAAAAAAACGATACATATTGTTGCCTATCAAAAATTTTGACTCGCATAGTGATAGTAGTTTGGAAGAAAATGCTAAAAATAGATTCAGCAATAAAATTACCCGAATGATTCTATCGAAGGCTTTTTGTATATCCATATATACTTGATCTCTCTGCTCCAAGATTTGGCAGATATATTGATTTATACAAAAGATGTTATCAAGGTATAAATCATTATTCTCGACAAAAAAGGAAGTTAACAAATCAATCCTCAGATTCAAAAATTATTTTCCTAAATGGAAATCGATAATTATTTGAAAAAAATATAATTCGTATATAATGCTTGAATTATTCGTATTCAGGAGTCAAATTATTTGTTATTGCTACTGATTAAAAAAGGAAGAATATATTTTAGCAATTGCATAAAATTAACCGTTGGTAGATGAAAACGGTATTCCCCAACGTTCACTTAATACACTTACCAGTCCCCGCTGTATCTATTTACGCAGCTCAAGTACAGGAGTCGTTTTAATATTCATACAATTGGCACATGTTTCGCTAGGTAGAGATCCCTATTCCTCAGCGTAGCTCAGCTTTATGCAAAATTTTCATTGACCCTTCCCGCGTTTCATAAAAAGAACTGAAAAGGTATAGGGTTGAATATGAAGGGGTTAGAGGTAACAATATACGTTGATTGCAAAAACTTGCAAAACCAGAGTTACATCTTTCGTTGGGAATATTTTTGCAGAAAAAATATACAAGAGGGAAAGTTTTAAAAGTTGAGACGAAACACAATAAACTTGTATGAAGTCATTTTCTTTTCAGATCACCTATTTGAAATTAAGGTTACTTCGAGTAACATTGATTCAATTATAAAGTTGGACTAGATAAATCTCTATATTGTTAAATAAAAGTTCAACTCGAAATCTGTTGAAGCAGGGAAATTAAAGTTTATTCGTTTCAGAAATCCGCTAAGAATATCTGATACTGACTTTTGATGCGAATTTGAATAAAATCTGTTGACACTGGAATTGTACATATTTTTTTCAATCAATTTCTATCTTCAAAATCATTCGGAGAAAACTGATTCAATATAATCAACGAAGAAACAATAATCAGGAACTTGTAACGCACGGTTTGGAGCCTTCGGTGTAGTAATGGATATTACTGGAGAAAAATCCCAACACCAATCCGTTATTTTTAACACCTCGACACGTGTTTCGATCGGCAAGTGATCATCTTCAAGAGAAAGATTAATCTTTCTTTCGAGGTGGTAAGAATAACGGATTGGTGTTGGAATTAAACTCCAGTAATATTTATTTAATGATCAGAAAGAAATTTCTGGAATAGGTAGGTACTCCATGAAGCCTTGTTGTGAATCTTGTTATATCGTTCTAACTACAATCCATAATATATTGATATCTTTTGATACAACTGCAGTTGGCTAAATATTGAAAAAGGCCTTCAGTTTACTCTAGAATATAACTCTCTCAAAAATCCAGCGGTACATTTTTCTAAATAGACGAATATTTCAAATCAATTATTTTCAAAATGATGAAACATAAGATTTACTGTTATCTCATCCATAATCCAGTTACAAACTAGTTGTGTATTTTTACAAAATTTCATTTTGACTTTGAACATTTTGAATGTTAATCATTGGATATGAAAGTCTGATATGGAACTCTGAAAGTTCAATGAGACAGGTCTGAAGAAGCGTTTTGCATCATCGGTGCCTCTACGATAACGTTTGAAGTCAGCAAACTAACGTTCAATTGTTGTTTCTGATGGAGCAGAGTCCTTATAACACTTTTCAATCCATTGTTTCGCTTGAACGGTATTTTTTTCCATTAACAAGCAATGAAAAATCATAACACGAAATTGTTTTTGATCCATTGTTTTGAAAATACCAGAAGTAGTGTCATTGTTAGCACAATAACTCAGAAACTTATGAGTCGCATATCATGAAATTTCAATAGCTTTCTTTTGAAGGTTAGTACTAACTTAAAAAATGATGAATGCAATAAGAGTAGCACCATCTATGTGTTCGGCTTTTCAGTCCAGGTAGTATGTGAAAATTTCACGATATAGAATTGCTGAATATGGTCTCTAGAAGTTTATTGAATATACATTATCCCATACAACACTTCAATTGCATCTATACATCAAATTTCCATCTATGCAACGTCGATATTACTAATAGTTTGATGACACATATTTTTACTTTTCATTAATACCATTAATACCAAAAAATCTTCAGCATAATCATTGATTACTCAAGTACTCTTGTAACATCGATACGTAAACAACTACAGAAAATCAAGAACTCCAAGTATTCTGTAAGTATTTTCTAAAATTGAAGGCGAAAGTCGCAGCACGAAACCGATTGAAAATCAAATTTGGGGATGAACCACTTACCAGTAACGATTTTGTTGAAAGCCTTGATCTATGAATAGACTCTGAAATGCGTTTCTCTCAGCATATCTTAAAAAAGACCAGGATAATGCTCTCTGAAACTCATTCATTCACATCGTGGGGGATTATCATTGCAAAACCAAAATGTACTAGTTGAGTATGCACAATCATGACAGATTATATTCCCTTTGTCTTTTCTATACAATCACTTCTGACAATCCAGCTAGATAAGTAACGTTTAGAATACCTAGATGCTCATAGCCAGAGAAAAGAGTGGGTTAGTTCAGGTCCAATATTGCAACTGAATTTTGATGCAGTTATCCCCTGCCAAATAAGCAGACATTTTGTATACACGTTTGATATGAATGACAACAGATGACGCCATTCTACACCCAATATGGCAGACCACCTAAGATGGCGGAATAGTTTTTCATGCATCTCCACTAGACACGTAAAAAATGAAAGAGTTACGAATGCAACTTCATGATATAAGTATCAAATGACAGGGTTTTAAATTTTTTACAGCAAACCCCCAAAACGCTGGACTCGTTATTTTATGCACTTCTAAATTATGGGTATTGAATGAAAAGGTTTGCTGAATTGAATACGAAAAATAAATTGATGTCACTCTTTATCCAATAATGCAGACAACTTTAGACGATTAACCAATTTTTTCATACAACTCAATGATATGGGTATCAAATGAAAATATTTACTAGAAATAATACGAAAGATAACATGAAATCACTCTGAATTCATTATGGTAGACTGTCAAAGATGATGGACTAAGTTTCTTCGTGCACCGATATGATAGTAAATGGTTCTAAGGAAAAAAAATCAAAATTCCTGCCATGTCAATTCGAAAGAAATGGTTAGAGATAAAAAAGAGGAAAACATGTCCGTTTATTACATTACACAATTTATATTATATAAAATTTACTTATGCAGATATAAGAATCACATTTTGACATCAGTGATTCTAAAACATATGGTCTTCTTTCTAAAATACGTTTTTCACGCCACACGTTTTATATCATATGAATTGTGCCATTTATTGGATTGATGGATTAATGATTATTTTTTTACAGAAATAATTACGCATTTCTGATGAAATCAATGTTATTGAATAGATATTATCATACTTTTCATCAACAATATCACTATACTAAGCAATTTTGATCGTTTGCTTCTTTTAAATAATATGAGCGAATTGCCCATATAGATCTAACATTGTTTTTTGTATGCCAATATTTTCTGAATTGATTGAATAAGCGTATTTTAACCAACTGAAATAATGCATTCGAGAGACAACTCTTTCAATGAGAGAAGTCGTTCAACGTATCTAGGTATGTTCAAACTATAGTATTCAACTCTAATAAGATACACTTTTTCATGCCTATTCA
Organism: Leptinotarsa defecta; assembly: GCA_015342085.1. Classification (NCBI taxonomy): domain Eukaryota; kingdom Metazoa; phylum Arthropoda; class Insecta; order Coleoptera; family Chrysomelidae; genus Leptinotarsa; species Leptinotarsa defecta. Next base: position 8,395 of record WOGO01001936.1, on the reverse strand, counting down.
TGTTATTTACTGTGATACTTTCTGTGTGTCATATGTATATGTAAATAAACTTCTCTAGCTCAATTCTGTTTCATTCAAATTAAATTATTTCTTCTCTTTGTTTCATTCCGGTCGTGGAAGATAGCTGAAAATTTAATTCATTCTAAACAGCACAAAGTTTATCAGTTGAATTAAATATTAGGATAATCTATATGCATGTTCTAACTCGGAAACAACTCTGAGAATAAATGTTCATGAATAAAACAGGACAAACTGGCAAAGTACCTCTGTATTTTTAATTAGCGACTATTATTATTAATTTAATTTATTTATGTGTAAATTCGTCCAAACTTTATGAAATTTGTTTTATTCACAGGAAAGTTTGGGATATCCTGGGTGTGGTTCAAAGAATAACTTATGTGAAGTGAAAATGGCCGTCCATCGTTAAAAACAGTGGGTGGAGTTAGCCAGAGGGCCTAAGCCACAAAAGTTGTGCGGCAGCTCTAAAAACTTTCGCCCCTATAAAGGGGAACTCACCCTCGCTGCAAAGCTAGCTTTATCTCTCTCTATTTTAGGGAGACTTTTCCTTTACGTACATCGCCAGAATGAGAGCAATTCTCCTATATAATTAACTTGCTTTCATGCCATTTTGGGTCTTATTTTGAATTTGCATTCGTTTCATTTTCTGTAATGGAACCGCTTTAAAGACGCTTTCATGCGTACAGGTTATGTAAGTTTTAATTTTGCCACCAGTTTTTTCGCAAGACCGATGAAGACGAAGATTTATCGAAATTTCATTGGATTTGGCATACTTGTGGATACATTACGTGTAAAACAATGGAATCATGATATAGTGAAAAACTTGTGCAGATTTTGGCAATATATTCTTTCATGGGTTTGAATTACAATATTTCCATTTGAAAAGCTCTGGACCTGGAGAACCTATAAACAGATAACTGGAATTGAATAACTAGTTTTCAACAATAGTAATAAAAAATGAAACTGAAACATTTATATGTGATATAAATTCAGTAAGATGCACCTTTTCCAAACACCCGAACTGCAATACTCCTCTCGACGCAAGAAATGGGTAACACTAATGTTTTGAAAATATTACCCGTCTTCAATCATTACTCAAATGAGGCTTCTGAACATTATAAAAAGTATTACTTTTTAGTTTCGATATAATTGGTGCAATATGACTATAAGGTTAATGCGATTTGAATCTGAAAATCCCATTACATTGAAAGTTGTTAACAACTTTTTTGTGTGTGGACTTTCACGGGCGTTATCTTAGAGACTATTCGATGTTTTCGTGTTCACTAGACGTGGTCTGCAGGTTTTTGAACCTGACGTTTCGTTTTCTACTGCGACATCAAAGGTAGATCACTTCGAATCAGTTTGCGTATGGCGCAAAATTTGAAAGCAGAAAACTCACCGAGAACAGTAGTATTTTCTGAACTGCTTATAACTAAAACGCAATGAACTGATGATTTTATCGAAGATATTATATATTGTGACCTAAAAAAAAGATTAAATAAATGGGTTTAACAAAAAGTTGAAAAGAGAAAGTTGAAGTAGTAGCTCTGGCGTAGAGTACGTCCAAAATAAGCTTTGTTTCCAATGTATACAGTACACTGTATACTTCATCTCTTAAAGACGCCAACTTGGTTGATGAAACGTGCTTCGAGAAGAGTGTTGCAGTTCTGGTGTTTGTAAACAGTGCTTGTTTCGGAATAAAAATGATAATAATAGAATTGAAAATAAAATTAAGAAATGAAAAAATGTTTTTTGTGAATTGAAAAGTAACGTAATAGTATCAGATAATGAAATACTATGTCTTCATTTTTATGATGATAATTCGAAGGAGAACTATTAGATATTGGAAAAAGTAGTACAAACGGTACTTTATAGGCCGGAACAGAGAACTTGTATCATCATGATGGTGCTTCAACTCAAAAAAGATGGTTGACCAATGGAAATCATACCTTGGATTACTTCGCTACTCAGCTTCAACGTTCCTGAATTATTTTTTTGCGATTATATTAGGGATGAAGTCTATATACATCAATTAACTATCAAGGGTGATATGAAAGAATATATAAGAGCTGCAGTGAAATCCTTTTTCACAAAGGCAGAGAGTAACTAGCCCTTGCTTATTTAAAATGGATACAAAAAAATTAGAGCATTTTCAATTGTCTGGAATGGCATCTGTTTTCTGTCATTTTTTTTGTCATCTGGACTACTCCCCACTGATACCCAAGGATACCAGTTCAAGCGAGATGATTGGAGAAGAAACTGAAGACTTGATCCAACAGAATAGAACTGAAAACAAATGAAACTGAAGAAATTATTTCTTTTCATTCGGGTCTTGTCAATAATAAAGTCTGTTCACAAATGCCTTTGAAATATTTATTGTGGGGTGATTTTGTTTTGGTTTCGGACGATGTGGTCATACTGATTGCACAAATCGTAATCATAATTAACTGTATTTATTTTAATGGAGTTTTTTTCAATGGAACAGTAAATAAGCGAATTGTATGTTATTGGTTTGACGTAGCGGTACTTACAAACTGAATAAGGTGCAAAGACATGCATGTTTAGGAATGACGAGAGCTATAAAAACTATACACATACATTACAGACACTCTTTCACGTCTCGTAATCTAATATATGAAAATGGATGTTTGTTGGTTGGTTGGTTGATTGGTTGGTTGTTAAGTGATAAACTTCTACATCGCTCAACCGATCGTGATGAAACTT
>WOGO01001935.1:6815-16872 GCA_015342085.1 Leptinotarsa defecta | reverse complement strand
AGTATTTGCTTGTGTTTCAGATATAAACTGGAAAAAATGCCATTTCGAACCAACTACTTTCATAAACATTGAAGTACACGGAAGAAAATCTACTTTCGATACAACTACTTTCATATTGAATAATACAAAAATACTTTTTCCTATTCAGTTTGTACTACAAACATTCATTACAGAATTATATTTCACATTTCACTTATATGGACCACTATCACCCTCGATGGCGGACATCCGATGTTTCAGAAACATTTACCTTGTTGCATCTTCAGTACCAATAAGGATGAAACTACAATATGAAGCACTCAATTCATTCATAAAATTACGGCTTCATGTTTCTAATGAGTTAAATCCACTCATGTCATCGATGATAGACATTCATTCGCTTTTTGGATTCAATCCCAGCCATAGTAATCCTGTTTGAATTTAAAAGAGTATATTTTTGGTAGAGATTAATTTTTGGGAAAGAAAGGTTGCGGCTTTCTACTTCCCCATCTTCATACAAAAAATTAGGGAATCTTCCAAAGTAAGGAAGAAAACTATTGATTCCAAAATACACTATATACAAATATGTTTAATTCATGCAAAGAAGTAACTTTCAGACACAAACTGGAAAAAATGTCATTTCGAAGCAACTACTTCCATATAAACATTGACTTATATGAAAGGAAACACACTTTCGTAACAACTACTTCCATATGAACATTGAATTATACAAAATACTCTTTCTCCAATTCAGATTGTACTCCGAACATTCGATATGGAATTAACAGATATCATTCATAGGATTGCTACACAATATAGTAAATGAAAGTGGTGAAATTTCACTTACGTGCAACACTGTCATCCTCAATGGTGAACATCCGATGTTTTATTTTTTTTTGTATCAAAATGGAGTAGTAGAAAGCCAAAAACTTCCTTTCCCAATAAATAATCTCTCCTAAATATACCCCCCTTTCAATTTATGACAATTATATTGAACAAAAGTCATTTTTTGTTGAGAAAAAATCAGTGAACATGAAATCATATTCAAGAATCAATTGAAAATTTCAACATTAATTTAACTGATAACTATCAATCAAATTGTGAAAGTATTTCTATAAACAAAAATAATAATCAAATATAATTAGGAAGACAGCTGAAGCGAATTCTTCAGTATTATTGGTTCATTTCAAAATAATTTATATAATTAAAACATAATGTAACAAACACTACAAAAGGTGAATCTCTCGAAACAGAAAAAAATAATATATGAAATTGTTTGCACTTTGGGTGAATACTAGTGTTATAACATGAGCGTGATGGTTATAACGTCGGTCTTTTTCAAACGCAATCATAACATAATTACTTCAGAATATAAATTAAAACCAGAATGGTGCAAAAAAATATCACATCAGAATTTCCGAATAAAACGCAATTTAAGTTAAACCTGAGTTTCTACCAGCACTCCATACACAATTGTAAATGAGAATAAAAATTTGAGATGAAAGTACTTACAGAAGAGTCCGCGATCATTTCTTCAGTCTTGTAACATAATGAATAATTGTTAAGAAAAAGATGAGTAAAAACATGCATTTGAGGATAATAACCATTATCTCCTGTAAAGCTACGAATCATTGAGATTTGAATGTTGCTTGTTACTTGTCATCAAAACACAAATTTGTTTCTTTTTTATTCAATAATAAAATCTGAAACACTATTTCTTTTCATTATTTATTCATTTAGAAAATTACCTCACCGAAAATGAGTATTGTTCAATGGTTTTTTATCCATCACTTACGGTAGAACTATATCCAGAGATGTCTCCACCAGTATTTTTGTTTTCTATGTATCTGGAATCAGCCTATTCAGGTGGAGTTTCTACTGACATCTTTTACTAACAGAAATAAGAAGCGTCTTATCTTCGTTGATTGAATGTTACTTCAAAATTCGAATATATTTTTACTTCCAGAGACATATTGTATTGGCTACTCAAATTCATCGTCTTTCAATAAACCTTAATTATTCAATCTGAGACATGTTATTGTACAACACAATCACATAGACAATACGATACATCTATTCGAATGATTTCAATGCAATGCAATTTCAATTCACTTACGATAAATTATTGACTATCAGTATTTTTGTTTTATAGGTATCTGGAATCAGCCAATTCAGGTGGAGTTTCTACTGGCATCTTTTACTAACAAAATTAAAGACCGTTACTTCGAAATTAGAATATATTTCTACTTCCAGAGACATATTGTATTGACTACCCAAATTCATCTTCTTGCAATAAACCTCAATTATTCAATCTAAGAAATGTTATTGTACAACAAAATCACATACACAATACGATACATATATTTGAATGATTTCAATGCAATGCAATTTCAATTCAGTAACGGTAAATTTACATATTAAGTAGTATGGGTATTGACTATGAGTATTTTTGTTTTTTATGTATCTGGAACCAGCCTTTTCAGGTGGAGTTTTTAATATCTTCTACTGACAAAAATAAGGACCGTTTTATCTTCATTGATGTGAGTCATTCAAATAACTGTTACTTCGAAATTCCAATATATTTCTACTTCCCAAATATTCTAACGATATCTTGAATTTATTGGAGCCTCTGGAGACACATTTTATTCTATGGAAGAGATGACATTGGCACATCAACATCTTCAGATGATGTTAGTGCTTCAGGTTTTTCCGGGTTATCCTGCAGCTGAAAAAGCAAATGCGCCACTGGAATCAATCAAGTCGCCACGGAGCGCCAAATAATGGTTGTCGTTGTTTTTTCATAATTTCATTATTTGTATTACTTTCTTCTTAACCATTTCTAATTAGATGAACTAATAAAATCAAAAATAAGTTCCAAAGACATATTTTATTGACTACTTGAATTCAAATTCTTGCGATAAACCTTAATATACCTATTCATTGTAGAAAATCGCATACACAATACAATACGATACATGTATTTGAATGATTTCAAAGCCATGTAATTTCAATTCAGTTACGAAAAAATCGCATATTGAGTATGGGTTTTTGCAAAATCCATTTATCATTCTGAGGGATAGAATACTTCATTATATTGTAAGTTTTCAAACCTTCCGATTAATTGAAAATCTTTGAAACAATTCATTTTCCGTTCATTGATGTCAACATGATGCTCATTTATTGAAATTCAATCAATACATATTAATTATGAATTGAAGTCCTCCCGAGTTTCAATCTATCATTGCGTACGATTTAATCGGATTCAGTTTCAAATTGTGTGCCCAAGACATATCAAATAGTGACAGAAGTTTTTTTTTAATAATGATTTTTTCAATTTTTTCAATTTCATGGAAATTGAAAGAGGCTATATGCCCAACTATAGTTGGGTGTTATCGACGTAGTAGTGAATTTTGCATGACTTCATGTATTTATGAAAATCACTCATTCAAAGGGCGAACAGAAGTGGTCCTATTATGGAACCCTGTGGAACTCCAAATCTTTTGACTTGCGAAATAGATTGTTCACCATCCAGTATGACACTTTGACTCCCTTCTGATAAATAGCTGTAGAAGAGTTACTGAGCTCCAAGATAAAACAAAAAACCGATGTTTTTACACAAGATAGACAAATCTACTTTGTCAAAAATCTTGCTGTGATCCAGCAAAAAAGGCAAATGTTTTTTTTTTCTATCAAACGACTTGACAATATCATCAGTGATAAGAGCCAGTGCTGTAGTTGTACTAAACTGTGGGCGAAAAGCTGATTGCACGTCAGAAATGTTATTTTTATTCGTAGCCTAGTTGGAAATCGGTTCTTTTGTGATCATTTCTAGGGCTTTCGACAGGGTAGAAAGTAGTCTGATGGGACATATATCACACAATTTGGTGAGATCAAATCAAGCTTACCGTTTTGTCGTAAATTCCATAATTAATTTTCTGATATCGTTTGCACTCGACCGATTGATTCAACTTCAAATAATGTTTATTAAATATTTTTCATGTTTTCATTCATTTGATTTATGGCAGAATTGGTTGTTGCTAGGTTTTCAACTAGGTTTATATTTCCACTCAGATTTTCACTCAGCTCATTTCTTAGATAGAGCGGGAAGTCATAAAAAGCATTGTATGATTTTATTGTTCGTCATAATAATACAATGGCTGTTTCTTCCGGAATGTTGAGTCACTTTTACATGAATTTTTATTCAAATAAATGAGTTGAAGAATTGTTGTTGAAATATCAACAATACATCGCTACGGAAATGTGCCATGCTGAAAACCATCGACTTGAATGATACAAAGCTTTCATATTACTTTTTTCAATTACTTAGGCGAATGACGTTGCATTGACGTCACTTTTCATTTATTTCTAATATTTTGAAAAACGCCCGATGCTTGCTTCAGTTTCTGTGCATCGTTTGATTAACCTATGAAATACGTAACTTTTTTGTAATTACCGACTTTTCAACGTTGAAGGTTTTTGAGAACCTAATAGTGGCTTGCTTGAAAAACAATAAGGCAGTATATTTGTATTCACAATAATTCTGTGAATGAAAATTGAAGGAATTGAAAAATGTAATTTGTCAAGAAATAGAGCTTAGTAAAATATTCAATCAGCGTGATGAGAGAAATCCAAATGTAATCCATAATTTATCCCCTATGTTTAAGTATTGCCAATTTATCTTTTCTAACGTAGATGAAATAATATTTCCTCAGAAAATTATTCAATAACATCTGGATTATAGTGACACTACAAAATTTTGTTTATACGCTTTATAAATTTCAAAGAAAGCTGTTTCAGAATTACCTGTCAATTTATTTTTGGATATTATCTTTCGAACACCATATTCTCAAAAATTGATTATAATGTTACTCATAAGTAAATCCTGCTCAACATTCAATTTAGAATACAACAATTATTCAACGAATAAGAAAATAGTTTCCTTATCTGGATGGTAACATCAATATTTACTGCCACGTTTAATATATTATTTGTGGCGTTCCCCTTAAGCAAACCCACGCGTTTTCACACAACAAATTGGCATAACTGGTATTTCGTGATGTAATATAGAACCTCCTGCAACAGACCAGTACTATTATTTTTCTTATAGTCACATGCTGAATGAATATGAAACTTCAACTGGTGGATAGCACCAGGACTTTGATTATTTTGAAAAACACTAGGGTGAGCAAATATTTTATGCCAGTTGATTCAATAGGGTAGTCAAATTATTAAAAATTTCAATTTGAAAGATGATGTGATAATTAATAAGTTACTATACAGAAAAGTTCAATTTCCATTAAAAATTAATGCTACGCCTTTGGGTGTCTTAATATGTAACTTGTGAATTAACGAATATATTAGGTTGTTTCAAAAGTTTTGTCTGTGTTTATGAGTTTACTCAAAACTGTAATAACTTAGTGGATAGTTATTCAATTTAATCGAAAAAAGCATCATTTGAATCAGTATACTTCTAACAACGTAACACAGGACGATTCACTACGTCAGCCTGGTCCTGGCGAAGGTAAATTATCGAAATGCTTGAAAAGATGGTAGTCGGTTGGCGAGAGGTCTGGGAGATATGATGGGTGGGACCGAACTTCGACGCTGAATTTATTTAATTTTCAGATGGTGATTTGTGAAGCATGCGGACGGGCATTGCCTTGAAGTAGGATCAGACTTCTTCTGATGGCCAGTGTCGGCTGATGCCGAAATTTTTGGTCTAAACTACGATGGTTTAGCCTGGTTGCAAAAAGTTATAGCGAATCACCCCAGCCACCGTCCACCATACCATATCCTGTTTCATGTAGGTTTTAACCTTTGGGAAGGGTGGCTGGCTTATTAGTGAACAACTACTGCCTGAACGTCTCTTGTTGTGGAGGATCCACTTTTCTTCACAAGTAACGATCCGAGCCAAAGAAGGATTGTTTTGGTTACGGAAAAGCAAAGAAGAACAAACCTCGAAACGTGACAATTTCAATCGATCGTTCAAATCGTGGGGTACCCACTTTTCGACCTTTCCAACACGTTTCAAACCATCAAAAACCGCATGGGAGCTGACTCTCAATTCGTCGGTCATCCCACGCACTGTTTATGGCCTTCTACTAAAATCTCTGGAACGGAATTTCTCAAACCAACGTCGAACAGTGCGTTCATTGCCAAATGCCTGATTAATTTTTTGGACTGTTTTGGCAGCGTTTTGGTTCGATTTGAATTAGTAGAGAAAAATTTGCCGCTTAACATCATCTAGAAATGAGCTGAAAATATGCAAAGAGATGGATTCGTAGAAAATTCCTCAGCATTCAAGATTTTACGAATTGGGCACATACGAGCGAACAGGTTGATCCGAAAGTCATGACCAACATTTCATAAATATCAAGAGGTCTGTCGCTTTCCAAATTTCGCCAAAGGAATCGTTGAGCACATCTATCTCGTTCTTGTATCTTGTATCTCTATGAAACACTTCTCAAATATCTCCACCAAAACCGAATCGCCTTTGTCGAAATTTCCATAAAATTGCAACCAATGACTGCAACAAATCTGGACCAGACAGTAGAGTATCATTCAAGCTCATACCTCTTGATTTTGCTGCAGCATCAAAGACTAGCCTGATTTTATTCAACTTGTTGGCATTTTCTATAGCGAAATGAGAAAGATATCAAAGATGAGGATTGTCAATTTGCTCTTCCTCTAAGCTTCTGCAATATTCCTTCCCAAATTTTTCATTCAGACCACATTTTCTTTTGACACATTTTAGTTTTTGGAGTTCCATGAATTTAATTTCAGGTAGCTGTATTATCGGTTTTCTACAATACACTGATTTCGTAGTTTTTCCCGGTATACTTTAAGGTGATTCTCATCAGTTCTAATGCTCATGAACTTTCACGAGATGGTTGGTCAAAGTACCAAATGTTTCAGTCAGATAAGATTTTTTTACCATCTTCTGCATCTCTTCATCATTCGTCTCTTCTCCACAAATTTGTAAAGTATGGGCTTTTAAAGAGTTTTTCCTGCTATTTGGACTTGGTCCGTGTACAGCCCATCCTAACTTACATTTACTGGCTACAAGAAGATTTTCTGGGCTGGTTCTTATCTGTCTCGCAAGTATCAGATATATGTTATCTTTTTCAATAAGCAGTGAAGGTTTTTCGTGATAAATATCTTTTATTGAAACACCTTTAAGACGTGAAAACTTTTTCCCATCGGATATGTGGATGTTGTTGGGATAATAACATATGAGTGACAGTTCAGACTCTTTTCATAGTAACATTCTGCTGCCATCATAAATTTTGGAAACAGTCACGTCTAAACGAACGGAATTTTTTGCAACCATGACTTTTTCGTTTGTCCATCGTAGACAAAGTTATTCCTTCGTTCCAGTTAACCCAAGTGTCTGTGCTACTTCTGCATCTAATAGTGTCACCGTAGACGCCTCATCACAAAGAGCGAGAATAGGGACAGCAACTCGTGGACCGTATGATTTCATACTAATCACTCTCAGAAGAATCGTAGTAAAAGGTTTGTTGATAGAGCATACCCTTCCTCGATTATCATTACTAGTATCTCTTCCTATCGCTGCCTGATCAGGTCAGTTCAGGTCAGATTAGGTTGGGTTAAATTCAGGCCAGGCCAGGTTTCGAAATAACTTTATTCTGCATACATTTATCAGTTTCTTCAAATATTTACTGTTTCAACGTATTTTCCCTCTCTGTATGGAACTATGTTAGAGACGACTTTTTTTATGATCCAAATATTATCATTGCTTACTTGCGTTTGTTTGGCTCTGGAACTACTGAAATAGTTTCCCATTCTATTCAAATGTAGTACAGGTCAGGTGAGATTGGCTTAGGTCAGGTCGTGTTAGATTAGGTCGAGTCGGGTTAGGTTAGATCAGGTCAGCTCAGGTTAGGTCAGGTTAGGAAAGGTCAGGTTGCGTTAGGTCAGGTTGTGTTAGGTTAGGTCTGGTTAGGTTAAGTCAGGTCTGGTTAGGTTAAGTCAGGTCTGATTAGGTTAGGTCTGGTTAGTTTAGGTCTGGTCACCTCCCAGAATCAAGAAAGAGAAATCCTGATAGTGGGCGACCTAAATGCTAAAGCCACCGAGTGGGTATCACCTACTACAGAACCACGAGGATAATTTTCATTAGAACGTACCGCACTGCTGGATATGGTAATCCTCAACAACGGACAAGCAACATTCATCCGAGGAAAGTCCGAGTCACATATCGACATATCGTTTAAAACTATACTGGTGGACGGATGAAATAGCATCCCAGAGGGAAAAATGCATAAAACTGAGGAGACAAGTCACCAGACTGGCCAAGAGGAATGTCCCACAAAACGCGGAGGCTACAAATATAAATTTTAAAGATGGAAAAAAAGAACTTAGACGCCTCATCAACAGGGAAAAACAAACGCAATAGCATCATGTATGTGAGGAACTAAGTACCGATATCTGGGGAGAAGGCTACCAAATTATTATGAAGAGCCTCAATAGTACCCCTCCTTTTCGTTTAACCAAAGAAAGGAAAAAAGAAATAACCCAAAACCTGTTCCCATCCCAAAACGATGAGGTAAAGTCGGAATGCACAGTTATTGACGTGGAACCGTTTTCAATGTAGGAGATGATAGTCGCAGCCGATAGGATAAAAACTAGGAAAGCCCCGAGACCCGATGGTATTCCACCAGAGGCAGTCGTCGCTCTGGTTGAAGAAGCTCCCGAATATATCCTAGAAGTGATGAACAAGCAACTAAGAAAACAAGACTTTCCTAAGTGTTGGAAAGCCGCCAGACTGATACTAATACACAAAACCGGGAAACCATTTGACTCTTCCACAGCATATAGACCTTTATGCCTCATAAACACACTGGCCAAGCTTTATGAGACATTGCTGAAGGAAAGGATAAATAAAGAAGTAGGAGACATCGGAGGCCTAGCTCAGAACCAATACGGATTCAGAAAAGGACTGTCAACGATATCCGCTATAAACCACGTATTGGAAAAGGTTAGGGAGTTAAAAAGAGCAGGACCGGGCAAGAGATGGTGCGCTTTGGTGGCTATCGATGTAAGAAATGCCTTCAACTCCGCACATTGGTCACTCTTCGAAAGAAGCGAAAGCGAAGAGAGTACCAACCTATCTGACTAACGTGCTGGCAAACTATTTCAACGACCGCAGCCTAATCGATGGAAAAGACAAGATCTAAATCTTAGCAGGAATCCCGCAAGGATCGGTGCTCGGACTGACGTTATGGAATATCTTCTACGATCCCATTTTGAGAAGCACACAACCTAACGGGGTGGAATCAGTAGGATACGCAGACGACATAATAGCCATCATAGGCGCTGACACTGCCGAATAACTGATGGAGAGAGCAGATGACACCCTCTATAATATTGGGAAATGGTTAAAGCGTAACCACTTGGAGATGGCTTCTGAGAGAAGCGAAGCCATTATAATGGGAGGTCCTAGAGATAGGACAGAGGTGCACTTCACAATAGGCGGAGAAAAAATTATCCCTAAGAGAAGACTCAAATATCTTGGCGTTGTTCTTGATGACAAGCTCTCTTTCGGCCCGTATGTAGTCGAGGTCGCCAAGAAAGCAAAAGAAAGAGCCAAATCTCTGGCCAGTCTGATTCTCAGAGTCGGGGGACCCACTTGGGCAAAAAGGACAATTCTGAATGGGGTAATTCAATCCATCATATTTTGTATGCGGCTCCAATTTGTCATAGTGGTATCCAAATAGCCAAATATAGAAATATATTAGAGAGTAACCAGAGAATTACCCTATTCCACCCATCGACCTACTGGTTGAAGAGAGGCGTTACATGAGCAAAATGGAAGGAGGAAATGCAATGACGAATACCACACAGGCCAGGGAAAGAACCATAAAGACGTGGCAACAACGTTGGGATGCAAGCACGAAAGGCAGATGGACCCATCACTTGATACCGAACATCAAGGCGTGGATAGACTGTAAGCATAAAAAAATAAATTATAGACTCACGCAAGTCCTCACAGGACATGGTTCCTTCCGTAACTACAAGAAAAGAATCGGAAAAACACATGTATTTATAGCGTTAGTTT
>WOGO01001934.1:0-16875 GCA_015342085.1 Leptinotarsa defecta | reverse complement strand
ATTTAGATCTGTTGTAAGAACAAATACAGCACTTCGTCCTTTACCTCATCACCTTCGATAATATCAAGCACAGTCGTAAACGTTTAAGTATAGACCAAGCTGACGTCATAGTATATTTCCTGATAACACCAATTTGATTGGTGGTGAAAAGCATGTCGAGAAGATTATTGTAATATTGGTGTGTAGGAGGAATATTTGCGTTGGATTGAGTATATGTTAATTAAGCAAGTACAGATGAAAAAACAAGTATAGGGAAGTCCAAAGATATCTAATTCTGTTTTTTCACTTACAAATTGAAAAACAAATTAGTGATAATACAAATGTTTTGCTGTAGAATGGGAAGAGAGTTTATGTACCTGTGTTTAATATAAAAGGGGGCCCTTTCGAAACAAGTCTTAAAAAATAACTTACTTTTCAACATTTCAAATTTCTTATGACATTTCTATATGTAAAAGCATTCCTGCTATGATAACAGTAACTTATATGTTGAATTTCATTAGTTCAGATTTTCATTGTCCAATATGAAATAAAATTATTTGAAATCTCTGAAAGAACCAATTGAATTCAAAATCGTCTTCGTCTCATATCATATCAGACAATGGAAGTCTGAACTAATGAAATTCACCTTGAAACATTGTCAATCACATTCAAAGATACAGAAACTTACTTTGCAAATCCTTGACCAAGCAGAAATAAGATAACTTGTTTGTGGATCATCATCTGGTAATTCAGCACCTTCTCCATGAGTCTTGAGCAACATGTCCATAACCTCTGTAGCATCAGCACTGAACTTCTCGGAACCTACAGCCATTCCAATTAAAGTAACACATTCAATTGCCTTCCCTCGTAGTAATTTCAACTCGTCTTTATTAGCATTTTGTATGATATATTTCAGGCATGGCATCAGTCGATCATAGTATGCTATGAATTCAGTTTCTGCTGTATCAGCTACACTAGCAATTGTTGTTACTACTTGTTCCAAAACCAGTTTTGTACCTTTCTCTACCAACTCCTTGAATTTAGCCGTCAAAATACCTTCGAGTTTACCCATGAGAGCCTCAAGGTACCCGCTAAGGATATGTTTCGGACAATCTTCAGCAAAATTGACGAGAGCAGCACCTAAACCAAACATTGATAAACATCTCTATTATCATTTCAAAATAAACAGCATTACCAGCATGTGCTTGAACTCTTGGATTGGCATTATCATCCAAAAGCATGAGTAAACCTGGCACAACCCGATCATGAAATTTCTTTTCGAATACAGGAGCAAAATCTGTAGACATTTGTCCAACAGCATTACAAGCTGCGTACCTAACCCTAGGATGGGGATCTTGTAGATACCGAAGTACTCCATCCATAACACCAGGTACTCCGTCCATGATCTGGGGTAACATACTTTCCATTTGTTTGTGACACCCCTCTCCAATTGCACTCAAAGCCATAAGTGCTGCATGCCTTTGTTTCCAATCAGGACTTGCTAACATACTGGGAATACTGTGTGTAACAAGGGGAAGAATAATCTTCCCACCTGAAATAACATAGACAATCTAAGTAATTTTGTAGAGATGGACATAATGATTGTTATAATAATCATATTTTCTCATATAAAAGTTTAATCAGAATAGATTCATTAATTGGATCCATTTTTATAATCATAGACAATATACAAATGTGGAGATATTAAAAAAACGAAGTAAAATTGTCAGTATCTGAAGTTGTAATTTTTTTTCAATGATAAAATGGGGGTCATGCAGTGAACATAATTTATTATTCTTTTCCTGAAGTCAAGTTTAGATTGAAATTCATTACTAATCAAGAGATAGTTGCGATCGCGCAGCGTGAAGACTATGAGAAAGACGATGTGGTATTTATGTTTCGAAAGTGCCAATAACAGTAAAGTATTTGAACTGAAGAGATTAAAAAAGTAGTTGGAATTAGAAGACTGAATATTTTTCTGTAGTTTTATTCATCAGCAATCATTAGCGAATGACAACAAAATCATTGTACTTAACGCCAACAAGTTTTTTTATGAAGCAGGAAATGAAGCCAGAAATGAACCCAGGTCAAGAATTTCAAATAGAAACATTTAATACAATAGAAAATTCCCTTTTTAACATTATAACACATGCTTTCAAAATAGTACTCTCTAAATTCAATATGGTGGCACTATAACGTCATTTATTGAAATATTTTCAAACAACCTGATATAATAAAGAACTCGGTTTATGAATGAAAATTTAGGAAATGAAATTTATCATCAATTCTTTCAATTTTTTGCTTCAATTGTTTTTAAAATTCCCAATGAAAAATTACTCCTGAGGCGCCATTTTGAAATGGTGTCTCGTGTTATATCGCTGAAAAGAGAATTTAATTTTTTATCAATTGGTTCAAAAAATATACAGAATTCTATTCAAAATTCTTGAGTAGAGTTCATTTCCAATAAACTGAAATATTTTTCAGTTGTTTTTTCATTAGAAATATCGGCTCTGATGAATTAAAGCTTTTTTTATGTTCAAAGGACCAGGCACGAACCTTATGATTAATGGCTTTCAGTGAGTTCTGCAGATTTTTTGGTATAATGAACTTTTCAATGTTCTGATCATAGATCTGCACAGGCACGACAAAAAATAACGCAGTTTTTGGGAAAAAAATTGCTCAAAGTCGGCAAAATGGAGAATTTGGTAGTTAAAAGGGAGAAATAGGCAGTGTTATTTTGCAACTTCATGCCTTTTGGAAATTGTAGCATGCGCCTTAGCAATCCTTTAATTGGTCTTGTGCCTTTGCAGCACAGTTTTCCAATATTTGTTGAATGTATTGTTCTCATTTGAAATTGCCATATTCGTGCATTGCCGTGAAGGATATTTGAAAATGACATTTAAGTTTGCACAAAAAAGCCAAGAGATATTTTTTATAAATATATTTGTCTCCATCTTCTACTGGTACAGAGCCGCAGTGGGTATAGATATTGCGGAACTGATCCTTATTCATTGAAATCATCGATTTGAATTCTTCATCTGTGAAACTCTCTTCATCCTGGTATTCCCATTGTGGCATGTTTGTACATTCCCAAGTTATTGCAACAAAATACCAAATTACTTTTTTTTTCATTCTACATTATCAAAAACTGAAGTGCATCCCTGAAAGAATTTGTAAAAAACCGTTCTCACCCAGATTAAACCGATTTAGATTGAGTCTAGCGTTACACACTACACACGATTCACTCATTAAAATATTCAGCTTAAGAAACATTTAAGTCATCTTTCAAAGCAGTTATCTCTTCCACTTCTGCTCTGTTACAATTCAGGCAGTCTTGTGAAGTTGTCAATGGGAATATCTGGTAGTCCAGATTCTTCCCTTTGTTGAATAGCAATCTCCCGTTTTTCTTCATTATTCACCCCACCTAATTTATCAGTTCGTTGTATATGGAAAATATTGTTATATATTCAACAAAATTTTTGCTTTTGAATAAAATCCATCAGAGAGGTATGAAATATCAAATAAACAGGCAAAAGATTCAAACTTTACAAAAATCTTTTATTAACCATGTATACATTACATGGGTACATTACTAATATCATGACAACCATTAGACAATTGGTAACTTGATCAAAAAAAACATGATACCTGTTGAAATATCAGTTCAGTAGCGGATGAAGTAGATATTACTGTGATAATATAGGAATGCCATTATGGAATGGTTGGTTCAATTATATGATAAATAAAAATTAATGTAGGATTATATCAAATGTTATTATTCAATAAATCTTGCTATAAGTTTTTTGGTAGACATTTATAGAGTTGTAATTTGTAACCTTATCAATACAACCATTTTTTTAACTTCCATTATTTTTCCATGTATCAGCCCCTATACCGTGTGACACAGACTCATGGTACACCCCCTTTTTCTCCTTTATTTCTTTAGCAATATTTCTGAAACTCGGATCATTGAATATGCTCACTAGACGGCACTTTTTAACATATTTGTAAAACAAATTCAACTTCTGTTTTTTCCGAAAGTAATAACTTTCGATTTTCAAAAGGGACATCCTGTATATTATTACAAGATCGGTTAGGGATGATCATGAGGAATCCAACGATACTAAGTTTGATGTCTAATGACTACGGAGATATCACCATTTATTTTATAGATAAGCTCAATGAGTAGGACAGAGAAACTTTTTCTGGAGGGTCCATCCAACTCTCTCTCCTACTCATTGAGCTTATGGAAATGGTGATATCTCCCTAACCCTAATCGATCATGTAATAATATACAGAGTATCTCATTTGAAAAAAAAAAATGATTGATGTCATTTTCGGAAGTTGAATTTTTTTTACAAATATATCATAAAATGCCGTCTACTGAGCATATTCAATGTTCCCAGAAATATAGCCGGAGAAACAAAGGAGAAAAAGGGGCCGTACCATGAATACGTGTCACACGGTATATCAACTGAATCATCTTCTATATAACCATTGCCTAACTTTCTCACAATCAATTGTTTTTATGATATAAAACAATTTTTGTTCATTTCTCAGTTTATGGCTTTATACGTCAATTATTGGCAAACTGTGCTGTGATGACAGACTCATGACTCATAAAAGAATTGCTAAAGTGCATGCTACAATTTCCAAGAGGCATAAAGTTGCAAAATAACACTACCTGTTTCTCCCGTTTTACTACCAAATTCCCCATTTTCCGAGTTTGACCAATTTTTTTCTCAAAAACTGTCTATTATTTTTTGTTGTGCCCGTGGTGACTTTTGATCAGGACATTGAAAAGTTCATCATACAAAAAAAATCAGCAGAATTCACTGAAAGCCATTTTTCATAAGGCTTGTTTGTGTGTATCCTTTCTTGCTTTAGAAACTGGGCAGTGCCATGTACGATTTTGTTATCAATTCAATGTCCCAATTTTCATGAATCAATCCATCAATCCCCTATCTTTGTTGTTTAGTATGCATTTCCAATTTGAAATGTTGGTGTATATGCAAAATTCCTTCATATTGACTAGAGATAAATTTATAATAGTGATAGGGATAATAGTGTCAATTATTCACAAAAAGTATATTAGGACTATTAGAAGTAACCATAAATGAAAATTGTTTTCAAATTCAGCATCCAAACTCCTACATACAAAATAGATTTGGAAGAGCCCAAAAACTTGTTTTTTACTATTAATAAAAAACCTTATCGCTTATGCCGCTGAACAATAAAAATGTACATGTGATTTTATTTTTATTCATGCCATTGGTAAGATAGCAGGTTTAGGAGTTATTTCTTTCATTTGTGAAAAACACAATTTCCAACCTTTTTCCATTATTTTGAAAATTGTTTCATAAGTAGGTATTTTTGGGGGTTCTAAACTCGAAATTTCATTTATTTTGACTACTTATATACTTTTCTTGAATAATGGATCCTCTTGACATAAACAATTGACTGTATTAGAATGATTTTACTTTTGAATTTTTCATAATATATTTATAACTTTACTTTACATTTTATATGCTCATTTATTAAAGGGCCAAGTATTAGTTTTATAATTGTGACTGCTCGGGGGCTCTATTAGCCCCCGTGAAACAGCACCCTTACAAGAATGATTTTTACTTTGGTTAATATGAGGGATTTTAAATACACATTGATGTTCGAAAATATGTGGAGAATTGCCTTCTAAACATATATATTCATATTTTTCAAATTTTGCTTGTTTTTTATTATTTTAGATAATACCAATTAGGTAAACAGCTAATGATATAGAAAAAATAAAATTTCAAATA
This sequence comes from Leptinotarsa defecta, assembly GCA_015342085.1. Taxonomy (NCBI): domain Eukaryota; kingdom Metazoa; phylum Arthropoda; class Insecta; order Coleoptera; family Chrysomelidae; genus Leptinotarsa; species Leptinotarsa defecta. Next base: position 11,098 of record WOGO01001934.1, on the reverse strand, counting down.
TCAATTGAAAGTAATTAAAAATTCACCTAATCCGCAAGCCAATCGATCAAGAGCAGCTTCGGCAACAACATTGTTGCAATCATTATCTTCATCCAAAAGTTCGTCCGATTCAGCCCAACCATCTTCTTCTTCAAGATCAGCCATAAATTGTAGAATCAAAGGGATAAGTTGTTCCATGTACTTGCTTGCATTTTTACGTACCATCGCTGGAGCCATTTCAGCAAGAGTTACCATGACCTATATTTGAAAATATAAATGTTTTCCATTGAATTTTTCAACATTTGTAAAAACTTGTGATGAAAAAAATATTTTGCAGAGTCAGATTCTGTTACATTTGTTGTTTTTTAGGATTTATATGTACCCCTGAAGATGCTAACGACTTGTGTTGCTGCATTGTTGGAAATCACTCAAAATGAAGCAGTCAATAATCTCAAAAAATGAAATATAAAAATTTACATTCAATTATTCAATAAATAAACTTTTCTCCAAATTAGTAAATAAAATATAATTGTTTTTCATTATACCATATATGAAAAAATTCAGAACAGACTATAAAAACCTCACCTCTAATGCCAGTTGCCTCCAACTATCCAAAGCTCCAGAATCGCTGAAAATCTTCATGCACATTTCATAAATTGGCAATAACTGTGGTCTCAAATATTTTGGAGCATTCTCAGATAAATCAATCAAAACTTTCAAAAGAGTATCATCTTCTTGTTGATGTACACTTTCTGCTATGACATGTAACACAGGCGCCAGCAAATCTGCATAATGTTTCAAAATTTGAGTTTCCTTATCATTGATCAGAATGAATGCTCCAACAGCTCTTACTGCCTGAAAACGAACTTCGTAGGCTTCAGTAGGCTGAAGACTCTGCAGAAGCATTTGCTTGATGAGGTCCAAATAGTTGTTTTGTTGATTCCCAAACACACCAGGTACGCTTGTGAACATTTGAAGAGCTGCTTCTTTGAGAACTGGATTTGGATCATTTGCACAGTGAAAGAGAAACTATAAAAAAATTATAAATGGAAAGACTAATTACAGTTACTGTGATCTGATGAAAGTTTACTGAATTTCATTTCACGGATCCAAATTCTTAATTATAATTTTTGTGGCATTTATACTTTTGGAATAATAACACCACTCTTTTAAGTTCAGGAGAAGTTATTACAGTTACTTATTTTGAAGTAAGATTATCGATTTCAAATTAGAGAATCAATTATTTCTACCAAAATAAAGTATCAGTTAAAATGTTATACTAAGACGGAGAATGCACTATTTTTGAATCAAAAACTTGGTCCATAGTTTCATTAGGGGTTACTGGACCAGAGTATCATCAGGGGATCTCAGAACTTTAATTCAAGAGGTCTTGCAGATCATTTCTTCTCAGCCGTGGTCCTATAATGTATCCTCTATTGAATTATAATAAAACCATTATTTTTAGTGAAAACGATAACTTGCTCATACTTATGTTTACTTCACCCTTTTAAAAACTTTTTAGAATAATTTGTACAGTTTTTATAACACTGACAAATAACAGAGTGACTAAAAAAATCAACAATAAAATTATCAAAATAAATAAAACCACAAGGTTTGTTCTGGTTCTAACATCCGAAACTATTTGGAAACTGCGAAAGACATGATGCGTTCAAGCAAAAACAGTCCGAAATAGTGTCAAACACTTCGTTAAACCAGAACACATTTTCATGAGACCACTGTGCCACCTACCGTACATATGAGGAGATGAAGACGAGAAAATACTGTTGATCATGTCCATTTTGTTATGTAGCATATCCTTGTAGTCAGTTCAAATGTTATCTAACCTCAATCATCAATTATTTGAACAAAATAACATCCTAGAAAATAGCCCAAACAAATTTTCACATGAGCAGTTCAGCCTCAAGAACAAGGATTCGGGACGGTTCATGACAGTTCATCAATCAAAAATTATTCTCAATAAATCAAAACGCTCTATATCAACAGCGTATGATTCTGACGTCCTAGAACCTGAATTTAGTAGAACCAGAACAAACCTAGTATATCAAATATTATCTTGAGACAAAATGATTGCAAGAGAAAATACAACTCAAAAATCTATTTGGAATGATAGCTCTCAATTAATAGCAAGTGAAAAAGCTTGTCTATTTAGAACTCAAAATTCTCTTCATATTCATAAACTAATACTAAAAAGTAGTTTCACTTCCTTAATTGGAATCACAAAAATTCAAATTTTAAGAAGATTCGAAATATTGAAAATCATTCTTTTAATTTGAATCTCGTGGAAGATGTTCGAATAATCAAAGTATATTATGAACAATTAATATTGTCAGTGTTGCTATTTTTCGGGCTCGAAAGATATAGATTTTCAGAATTACTTCCTGACGTTTCGCTGGTGTGAGTGGCTAACTTTTTCAAAGGTTTATACATCCTGGATTAATATCTGATGACTCATGATGATATCAATTCAGGATCTATAAACCTTTTTCATTTTAATTTGTCTCGAGAAAATTTAACATTTTATAGACACGTCCAAACCTTAACCCAAATAACTAAAGATACATGATAGAATAATTTGTAGTCCTGGAAATATAATCAAGGTTGACAATGATTGTGATATGGGATATTAAAGAATAAAAACATATATGATCTACATACAAGATAAAATACATTTTAAGGGATGATTAAATATGAATATATAAAATGTATGAATGATATATAATCTGTAAATGTATAAAATATATGAAGTATAATGTATAAAATATAAAAAAAAATATAATGTGAAATGTATAGAATGTCAAATGAATAAAGTATAGATAAATGTATGAATATATACCGTAACAATAAAATGGGAAATTATATTCAATCTCCGTTATTATCCATGAACAAATGCCGATTTTCAGCGATCAACTGAGTAAATTCTTGGAAGTTGTAAATACAGTTACTAGATAAGATACATTTTAATTTGGATTTAAATTTTTTTTAAGGTAAATCTCAAAATTGAGATGGTAAGCTGTTATAAAGTCCCGTATCAATTTTTGTGGTTTCTGAAGCCTTGTTTTTGGTTCAACTATTCTGGTTTTGAACCTTGTATCATATTCATGTATCTCTTCACGAGTTTCATAGCATTCAATATTATTTTTAACATATATTATTTTGTGGTATATAATTAAGGCATAAATAGTCATTATTTCTAGAGCCAGAAATAAAGGCCTACAACTAGCCTCCCAATTTAACATTGTAATACATCTCATGGTAGACTTTTGTAAAATTAGTAGTTTAACTATGTGTGTTTGAGCTGCATTACTTCAAGATAAAGTAGCATACTGAATGTGTGAATGGAATAGGCAGTAATAAGAAGTTAATGTTGCTGTTTGATTTACAAGGTCTCGAACTTTTTTAATAGCAAAAACAGCCTTGGAGAGTTTAGTACACAAAAAATTCAAATGTTGTGAACACTGGAGATGACTTGTCAATTTGTACACCTAGAAATTTCACATTTCCGTACATTTCTTCCTGAAGAAGCTAGACTCGCACCAACGAAACGTCTGGAAGAAATTCGAAAATCCACGGCCTTTGAACACAAAAAATAGTGGCACTGAAAACCTTGGCTGCGAAAGCCTTAACCATTTTGTCAATTGATATTGTAGTCAAATCATACTTACTTGAAGAAATTCCGGCCACTGGTTATTACCATCGTCATCTATTAAGTTTCTTGCAACCTCTGCTACGACTTCACATACTTTATGTCGTAATTGTTCAGTCTGTACTTGTTGCACAGCCATCAAAACCTGTTCTTTCAGTTGGTTTTGACTCTCAGGTGGTATTTTTGGATAAAAATCCATGAAGTCATTGGAAAAAACTCTACGGAGCAGAACGGCAGACATCTGCCTCGCCTCATCGCCCAAATTGGCATTGTGAATTGCCCCTAACAAATGACTCACTTTTGTTTCTATAGGCAAGTTAGAATATGCTTCCTAAGAATATAAAAATTGATATTCAAATTATGCACATACGATATAAAATTATACAAAAAACAGTGTATAAAATATATTATATATTGAACAATGAATAAAATTGTGTGTAACATTGGCGCTTTTTTTTGGACATGCACTATAGTTAAATTCAAAACCGCCCATTAAAAAGTAATTCATTTTAATCAATATATCTGGTTACTACAATAATTACTTGAAAAAAGGCATAATCCAATTCCTTAAGAATGAATCATGGCAATTCAACGCCTAGAGAAAGCATGCTCTTCTAAGATGATCAAGTACACGTTGTGACTGAGGAATATTTCAGAAAATCTGAGATTTTAATCTATGGTTCTTTCAGATTTTTACTTTAAAACATAGGTAATTGTTTTATTCAATATTAAACTCACCTCTGCTTGCGTTCTGATATTATTATCGGTGGACAAAAGAGTTGTCAAGATTTGGAAAAACTGTTCCTGTTCGGCGGCCATGGCGCCTTCTCATGAAAGAAGGATAACATGAAACTCATGTGCAGCAACTTGTCAATTCAAAATTATCAAGAAACATTAAAATTTGACATTTTCAATTCTAGGCAAATTTTAACGAAAATAAATAACATTTTCAACGAAACCCATGCCTCACTATATTCTTTTCAATTGTTCTTCATTTCTTTTCAATTCAACAGAAAAATCTGGATGAGAAATTAAATAACTATCAACATTCTCAACCTTTTATAGAGATTCGGAAAATCTAGAAAATCTTAGTCCCTCGAATAATATCATCAAAGACATCACATCTGTCAAAAATTGAAATTATTTCAAAATCATATTCTAGGGCTTTTCCAGAGGATAAGTGGTAGGGCTTTTCCAGTGGATAAGAGGATAAGGATAACGGAGTGATGTTATCAGTTTTGCCTAGCAAACATAATACTTTTATTATAATGTAGAATGATTTTTATATGTGTTCTCTTTCAGTACTTAATTTTTCTTCCAATTTCATTTAACGTGAGAATGAGGTTGTCCCAAAATTGTGCACATGTTGATACGGTGCAAGAATCGAAATCAGTCGCGCGTATTTTGTTCAGACCTTCTCTTCATGAACCATAATGTGAAAAAAATCTTTCACCTAATACCAATAAGTTTGAGTATATAAACAACATTAAAAATTGAAGTTTTTTCTAACTTTGTAAAGTTGCGTACTCGAGTTAAACTCAACACCTTTGTGAACGAAATTCTAGATTTTATTGTATCTCTTTATTTTTTTTCATCAAGAATGCAGTAGGTCGAGAGTTTTCGACAAAATATTTCACATGGGGAAGAAATAGGGGAACACAAACAAATCATGCTACATGATTTGTTTGTGTGTACTTCCACGACAACAATAGCAATACTTTTTTTTCATTTTCAATCCTAAACAAAGTGGTGAGAGTGAAGATTTACTTTGAAAATGAAAATTTTCGAAATAAGATGTTTGATGGCGTTGTATTCTGAAGCATGGAACGAGATCCTAGCGAGAACATATGAGCGCTGAATTCAAGTTGACACCCAGTATTAAAGATATAGTCTTTGAACCTTATCACACCTTGAGGTAAAGTTATTGGAATATCCTGTCAATAGGCGGACAAAGTTTAAACATCATGGGAAGGATGCCAGTAAGAATATTATTTTAGAGTGCAATAATTTCCATAGAATATATACTGTATAAAATGATGTAAGAAGAACATCGGTTTGGCATCAACTTGAAGCAGCTTATAGAAAAATTCTCAAAAACAACATTTAAATAATGATGCCCCCTTCCGGGTTAACTGCCCTGGAATAAAAACTTCACCCCACAGAATAAATGTTGTTGAGAAAACTTAATATCCCATTCCTTCCACCCGCGCTCTTACGTGAGCGGTCCTTAATTCTTACACTTCAACAAGATTGACATCTGACCTCTTTCAGTCGAAAGTGAGCCTTCAGGTGCTTTTACTTTTTAGTCTGATGTTTTTTTTTATCTTGGTTTTCCTACCTGAATTTTTGCATGGGTTGCCCAAAAACTAACCGGGAACTATTGTTTAAAAAGAGATCGAGTGTTTCTCGTTGAACTTGAAAAGGAAGTATTTATCTTACCGGAGCCGCCTGACAGCAACTCTCAGAAAAAGAAAACTAAATGACTTCGACAATTAGAGATTCGATAGAAAATTAATAAATTATGAAGGTGAAACATTCTTGAAAACAGTATTCATGCAGTAAATGAAAAAAGTTTTAATCGAAAATACTGTCAAGGGGATAATATTTTACTGGGTTTGAATGTAAGCAAATATTGCTAACAACAATTCATCAGGAATATATTTCTGATGAAAAACAAAAAAAAACTTCATTAAAAACTGCTACAAATGTATTTTTCAGAATATGTCAAAAAAATAATGGCATGCACAAATTCTGAAACAGAAAATCAAAATAAGTAATATAATTATTATTTCCAGAATTTTACAAACTTACATTGTTATCAATGCAAGTATTTTTTTTATCCAATTTTTCACCACTTCAAGAATAAGAAACTCTTTTGTAAGTGCTTCATTATCTGTTACAAGTCCATTGAAATATTCAATTTTCTACACTTTTCAGAAACTGTTCCCAAACTTCCATTATTATCCCTTCATCACATAAATAAGCAATGTCAGAAACAATTTGATCAAATACTCAGATGATAAATCCTAACAGGGATGAATGAATTTTTATAGAACTATTGGCAGGATTGTTCATTATATCATCTTCAATATTTTCAAAAATATTAGTTTAATCTTTCTCTTGGAAAATGATCACTTGGTGATTGAAACACGTGTTGAGGTGTTGAAAATGATGGTTTGGTGTTAGGATATAGAAGTCTAGTAATATTAATTACTACACTGAAGGTTCCAAACAGTGCATCACAAATAGAAAGATATCTTGTAGAAGGAAGGGAAACATTTTCTGTTAATAATTATAGCAACGACGGCTCAAAAAATATATGGTAAATATGTACTCTAATAAACTGTGCCATTTCTGGGCTCAGATATTTTCTTTTCTTTCAGTTTTTCCTTTTTTGGGGTATAACGGAAAAGTATTCATGGACTTTATGTTTCCACCGGTGACTTAAGTAGATCCTCGTCTTCAAATTTTTTTAATGATGTACTGTAACCAGAAAGTATAGTTTGTGTCCACAAAATATTTCGTCTGTTTGAAAAATGTATTGAAATCTATTTTTCTCGATAACCAGCTGTCACCCCCTATGATATTCCTCGAAAGTGAAAACTTGTGTGAAATTAGTACTAACGAGGTTTTATTTTTTAACTTGTGATTCCTAGATTTTAATTACTAACAAAACATCTCAAGAAAGGTAGGTATGATACCTGACAAGTGAAATAAGAATAAGCAGGTAGAAACTTAAGCTGTTTTTCAGATTCCACAAATTGTATTGGCTCTGCTTCAGGAAGCAAACGAACCTTTTCATCAAGGTTATTATAGATGGAATCAAAAAAGTTTATTCTACAAACTCTAATTTTTTTGTAACAATCATAAATTGGTGTACTTTCCGGAAGTTCTCGAGCACATGCTTGTATACAATTCTTGCATTTGAAATGAATAAATTGTTTTTGCAATTCCGTTCAGCACCAGATTGGTGCTGAAGAAGCAACATCGAATGTACGCCATTGAGAATGACAGTGTTCCATGTATGTGAAATTGTACCTCTTTCATAAACTATATTGTGTAGCAATCCAGTGAATGATCTAATTCAATTCCATAACGAATGCTTGGACCACAAAGTAAATAGAAAAAAAAAGTTTTTGTATAATTCAATGTTCATATGAGGTAGTTTTTACGAATTTTTTTTTCTATATTTCAATGTTTATATGAAAGTAGTTGTTTAGAAAGGGCTTTTTTACAGTTTGTGTCTGAAAGTTATTTGCAAATATATTATTCTTTAATTATCGCTTTCTTCCTTTTTTTGTAAGATTCCCATATTTTTTTGTATAAAGATGAAGAAGTAGAAACCCAAAACACAGAACACCCTAACTACTACCGCTGACAGATGTAATACTAAGGAGTGGGGAAAGGACACGAAAAATCGCACCTCGAAGATCAAAGTGCCGCCTTTCACTTACACTTCTGTGTAGTTGGGGTGTTCTTTGCCCAAAACCTTTCTTGCCACAAAAAATTTATTTTTCTGAAAATATATCTCTAATTTAAATATTATTATATTCACACAATTTTATCTTTTGGAAACCTATGAAATTACACAAACTTTGTTTCATCATCATTTACATTTGAGTACAAACTTTTTGTAAATTCAATTATATCTATTACGTCTTTTTTTTATCTGTATTCATTGTTCATTAGAAATGAAATGCTCACGAAATAATAGACAATCAAAAGTTTCTGAATCAATAATGAATAATATTATTTCAGCAATATATATATATATATATGAAATCCTATCTATATCTTTCATTCGCCAAAAGACTACTACAAGATAATCATACACTACTCTCGGTTTTACCAAATGGAAATTCCTCTAGGAGAAGGTGACACAAAACTAAAATTTGTTTTGTGGTGAGCGTTTAACATTTAACCCGGTCTAACCGTCGAACGTCGAACCTATTCTTCTGAATTTGTGTTGTTGTGCTAAGGTCATAGTGGTTATACAAACATAACCTAGCTTTTCTACCATCAAGTCACTAACGTGCTCCAACAGATCAATCCGATTCAGTCGTATAAATAATAAAAAAAAACAAAATGCCTAAAGTTAGATCTACAACGGGACCCCCTCGTAAGCAGGGTTTCAACAAATCAAATCATTCTATGAATCCTGAGAGACCTACAGAAGGGCTCAAAGGAGTAGGCAAAGTAAGAACTAAGGGAACTATCAAAAGGCTACAGATGTATAGAAACTTCAAAGCCAAAAGAGACAAAACAGGAAAGATCCTCACTCCAGCCCCATTTCAGGTAAATCTATTATCACCCACTTTTTTTTATTGGAAAATCGATAATATCCAATCTAAATCGTAGAGCATTGAAAAAGGAATCTGTTTAAAAAAATATATATGTTTTTCCGTTAACCAGCTATCCAGCTGTCGCATCCCTACGAATGACAACCCTCAGAAGTAGAAATTTGTGCGAGCTAAGGATTAACGAGGTTTTACCTTTTAACGTGTGATTCCTGACACAGGTTGGACGATAGCAAGTAAAAATCGATTGTTCAGACTGGGGCTTGAACCACCAATTTTCACTTGCTATTGAAATGGTGGTAACTATCAAAACATAACATAAAACAAATATCTGAAACTACTTCAGCTCTTAATAGATATTGATGTCGCTAGAAATTGAAGTCCATTTTGTATTGCAGTGGCCCTAACTGTAGGCGGGTCAGGTTCAAATAAAAATATGTACTGAATTATTATTATATTTTATTCTTTTAATTATATCGAATATAATATATGGTTGTTAAAACTCATATCAAAGTTATAAAAGATGGTATATTTTGAGCTCGAGGATCCAGATAGCTGACTTCTCTTGTTTTTGACAAGCTCATTGATGTCAGGTATCATATTCATTTTAATTATTTTAAGAATTGATTGGAGATGTTCATTCGTTAGTCTAGTGCGATGTTTGTTTTTATTTATCTGCTCACATAAGTAGATACTACCAAACATGCAGAGAATACATGCTGTATGCTTTTTCAATTCCAGGCAGTTATCCAACCTCTTGAAATATTGTGTATAAAATGTAAGATCGTTAACATCTTTGAATTTTTTTTCAAAATACTGTCCGATTGAAGATTTATCAACTCCATTTGCAAATGAACTGGTGCCTGTGAAGCTTCAAAATTGAATGGATTGTTGAAAATTGGGAATACTGTTTCATTCATTTTGTGGAAGTCTTCAAAACGATTATTGAAATCCATGATCAGATTTTTCTGAAGTTGAGAATATTGATCCATGTTTATTTGGTTCAATGTGCCAAATGATTTTAAATGTGGGAAATGATCCAAAGTTTGATTTTTACCTGATTTTCCCACAGCCTCAACTTGGTTTCAAAGGCTTGAATACATGAATACATTTGAGTGACAATCTGATTTTTACCCAACTTTATATTCAGATCAGTCAGAAAGTCAGAAATCAAGTGCCAGAAAGCCACAATCAACCTACCAGTCATTGTCATAATCAATTGGGTTGCCTTTTTCTAACATGAAAGCTTGAATAGGGTCACATAATGCAACAAATCTTTCTAAAACTACTCCTCGACTGAAATAAGGGACATGAGAAAGCTTTTCGTCCAAATATTGTAAAAACTGCCTGAACTGTCGGTGATTTAATCCTCTGCTCCTTATAAAATTTACTATTTTAATTAAAGGTTGCAAGACATGGTCCATTCTTAAATGTTTGGATGCCAATTATTCCTGATGAATTATACAGTGAAATCCCACAAAATTTAGTTAAAACGCTCGAATGTTTGCTAGTCATGGCATTAGCGCCATTCGTAGTTATGCTGCTAATGTAATTAAAATTGAGTTCATATTCTGCTGTCAAATGCTCAATTGCACAATAAATATTACTTGCTGTTAAGTACCTGTCAATGAAAAGCACTTCTATAGTTCTTCAGCTATTTCAAAGTTACTGTTAATACCTCGTATAAAAACAGCAAGTTGAGCTGTATCAAGTGCTGTATCGGTGCTCTCATTAATAGCCAGTGAAAAGTATTTTTGGCTCTAGGACTGATGCCTTAATTATATACCACAAAATAATATATATTAAAAATAATATTGAATGCTATGAAACTCATGAAGAGATATATGAATATGATAGAAGGCACAAAACCAGAATAGTTGAAACAAAAACAAGGTTTAAAAAAACCACCAACATTGATATGGTACTCTATAACAATTTACCATCTCAATTTCGAGATTCACCTTCAAAAAAATTTAAATCCAAATTAAAATGTATCTTATCTAGTAACTGTATTTACAACTTCCAAGAATTTACTCAGTTGATTGCTGAAAATCGGCAATTGTTCATGGATAATCAAAGTGATTACTACATTATACATTATATATTCATAAATTTATCTAAATTTCATTCATTTGACATTCTATACATTTTACATTAT
>WOGO01001933.1:0-16877 GCA_015342085.1 Leptinotarsa defecta | reverse complement strand
AATTGATCAATTTTGGAGATAAGAAAATCAGTTGTTTTCTAAGATCACTAGGAAATTTTTCATTCTTGATGTGATCAATCAACGGCTGCGTTATTTCCCCTGCAATTTCTTTCAGAGTCTATAATCTTATTTCATCATTACCTGTATTTTTATTCATGTTCAAGTATTTTATTTATTGAAATGTTTCATTTATATCTATTTCATCTGAAAAAGAAAAATTATTCATTTGATTCTTCCCCAGAGGTACGGCTAATGGTTTATTAGTTTTAGTGTGTGAGATTCTCCGACGCTTATAGGGCTACTTTTATACCATTATCACTGTTACTTTCATCTATTGATACTTTCTTAGTGGGCTGATCTACTTGCTCAACAACGTTCCATAGTTGTTTATTATTGTATTTGGTTAGTAAAATATTTACACTTTGTTGTTTTCATCAATCTATTTAGGTGATTTCCATACTTTTTGTATGAGTTCCATTTTGCTTCATTTTGAAAATCTTGTTTGTACTGTTTTGATAAATACCCCTCTTTTCAGTTTATAAGTGATTTAATTTTTATGTTTCAAAATATTTTTTGGATTTTTTGTTCAATGGTATTTTTATAGATTTTGTTATTCAAAATCAGTTATAATCAGCCAAATTACTTATCAATTGTTGATAGTTCTCATGTGTTTGATAATGATTTTTATGTTATTCTAATTCAAAGAATTATTGGCCATTATTGCCTTGTGATCTGTTATATGTAATGCACATAATACGATTGCTTCGCATTTTTCATGTGTTTCCTATAGAAGCGTCACAAGTCGTTATTTAATCAAAATTTAAATCTCACATTTTCCTACTTCCACAGTTTTCAAGGAAAATATTTCTGAATAATCTATCGAAAATTCTATCGAAAAGTATGCATTTTTGAAAAATTAAGTTCCGACTCCTTCCAGTTAAAGCATATTCCGTTTTTGTAACAACTGACCAATGAAAATACAGTCAGTTATGATTATGATCTATATTCAGTCTCGAAATGTTATAAATTATCATGAACTGTGAATAACTGCGATATTCAGTATTTTTTTATAAAATTAAATAATATTTGATGGTATCACTGATAAATGCAATCTATGCAATGAATACTGATGCTGAAGATACCCCCATAAATCGAAACAACGTGATCCGCCTTGGTGTTGGAAAATACAATAGTTCTCAATTTCAATGAACCGGATGTATAGACCTTCAATTTCAATTACATTCATCAGGTGTATGGCGCACTAATAAATTACTTGAAACTCATTCGATTCGCTATGTTTGCACCTCTACTAATCAGAGTTTCTATCAGTAGAAGCAATAAAACACGGCAGGCAACCAAATGTGAGCAAATCCCATACGTAGAATAATAAACATGTAACGTTAGGTAATATCAAAGGTAAACACGTTAACCTAATGTAAACTGCAAAGTATTTATTTCCCGTAGAAATCCCTGGTTTCTGTTTGAGGAGATTTGCAATAATTATACCTCATGCAGGAAATACTATTCCCTTTACAAAGTACAATGCTTTATAATCTCTTCGGATCAAACTCTACACACGCGCTTGATAAGTGAATATTGCTTTCTTGATTATTCATTTCGGATAAGCTGATACTGAACTTTCAAAACATTTCTAAAAAATGCAACGACGTTTAAATCGATAGTGGAAATAGTAATAGATTAATAACATCTACAATGAAATGAATTCTAACAAAAACGCACACCGGAATATTCCAATGTCTTTTTGATTGTTGAAAATTAGAAAAATATGATCGATAACAAACCCGTCTTCCTAAATATAATTATTTTACTCTAATAAATATAAATGTCACTACTAACTCGTTCATTAAAAACTCGGAATTTTTCTTGAATTAAAAATGGATCACTTCTTTGCTCTTTTTTCTCTAAAATATTTTTGTTATATTTTTGTGGTTTTATGAATATTGAAGGTACTTTGCTATTCTACCTAATTTCATTTATTGACTCTTGCCTATAAATCTAAAAAAAAAAATGTTTTTTGTAATGGATAAATTCAAAAATTATTATTTAGTTTATTATAATTTAATTTCTTCTAATTATTTTCATACATATACCTAGTGACATCTTTTTTTGAACCTACAACTTTTTTTGTGACCTACAGAAAACTTAATTCACGAATATCAAAGTTAAACCAAGGAGGTCAGTTGAAACATCAAGCTTTGACATCAATCGCCCAACGAGGTTCGTCTCCATCTTTCACTGCAAGTTATACTGATATAGATTTTTTTCTTTCATAAAAATATACTGAATTTACGCAGTAACTTATCGAGGTGAAGTTTTTCCTTTCTATACGAGTATGGAGTTTTCCATTATTTTCTTTCAGATTGTGGAAGATGAAAATATCCGAACACACTAGTCAACAATATACAATAATTATCTTTCGATATCAGTTATTTTTGCACCACGGAATAATAATTGAAATAATTTTCTTCAACCAAAAGTTAGTTATTTGTGTGTCTTACAAACCAAGCTTAAGTTGAAATCAAGACTCTACTAAGAATGAAAAACTGTGAAAAATATGTGACTTCCCATCACATATACTATTTCAATAACCCATAAAAATCCAATGAGTTTTTATATTATCGTCGCTTGATTACCTGAAGTACACCTTTTTTGTGGAATACGGAAAACAGTTTATAATTGAATCAATTCCATAATTCTATACTATCTATATATGTACTAATATTATAAATGTGAAAGTTTGTGAGGATAAATGTATGTATATTTGTGGCTCTTTCACACCTAAACAAATGAACCGATTTACATGAAACTTTACATAAATACAGCTTATCCATCAGAATAATATATAGGCTACATTATGAAGGTTTTGTGTAGTTTTGGTCTGAAAGCTATCTAGGCGTGCGCTGCCTATACCGTTGGAGTTACATGCAGATAATGTACAGTAAGTAATATTGTTTATCTTAAATGATTCTAAATGAAAGTTTGCAATATCATATTATATCTACCTTTTATAGGGTAGCCACTATACTCAAAATACTGAGCCATAAATACAAATAAATTGGATACTTTTTTACAATGCAGATTCTAGAACATATGTCAAATTCTCATAATAATTGATACAATTGTCTTTTTGTGTATTTAATATAGATAAACTTTGGCTCTTACATTAAATAATTTAGACGAATCATTTAAAAGTTATCACGATAAGATTAACTTAACGCAACGCAGTAGGCCATAACGCGTCGCGTCTACTGTAAGACGACGGTGGACGATGCGCCGGGGTAGAGGGGCGGTCTAAGCAATGAAGTGCCATAGCCGAGAACACGACCCGAACGTAGGGAGACGCGTAAGGGCAGACGTCTTTGATGGTTGTGTTAGTTTTGCGAAATTTCTTTATAGGCAGCAATAATTCGATTCTCGAAGCTATTCATCATGTAATGCAGTTGGCATATTTTTTTAGTTACTGTATTTTTGAAGTTAAAATATAATTTATCTACTAGCTGTTGCCCGGGGCTTCGCCCGCGTAGAATTTGGTTTGTCACATTAAGTTTCGTGACAGACCATTTTAAACAAATAGTTACAATATTTTTTGTTAACCCAAAACTTCAGGTTTCGAACTTTAAAATTGACGAAATTCTATACTTTCTTTGAACTCATAGTTTTCCCCCTTGGGGGTGGAAATCTCTGATTCCCTTTCTTGATGCTCATTTACACTATACAAAAAACCTATCTGTATATTTCAAGATTCTAGGTTCATTAGCTTCGGCTGTACGTTAATACACAGTACTAGCTGTTCTCCGCTCTTTTACCCGCGTTACCGTGGAAATCTACCTTATGTGTTACTCGCGATCATGATCTATCTATCTACCAACTTACATTTGAATTAGTTGAGCTGTTTAGGGGTGAAACAGTAAAAAACGTGAATAAATACATTACATTCATTCATTTCTCACAAACTTTACGCGTTTATAATATTAGTAGAAGTAGGATTACTAATGTATTTCATTCAATATTTTATAAGTGGGTACCTATTGATTGATTGACTGACCCTCTTATATTAACGTAAAGCCAAAGCTACTGAATCTAGAATTTTGACATATGCAGGTTGGTTCTTTGTATAGCATAAATAAACATAAAGAGAAGCAACCAGGAATTTCCACCCCCAAGGGGGAAAAATAGGAGCTTAAAAAACTGTATTGAATTTTGTCAGTTTTGAAGTTGGAAACCTGAAGTTTTGGGCTGATGGAAAAAATATTGTAACTATTTGTCACGAAACCAAGTTCTCCGCGGTCGAAGCCGTAGACAACAACTAGTATACTTGCATATTTGAAATATCTCACAATTCTGAAGATCATAATAAAATCAAATAATAAATAATATTAATTAAACAATAAGATAAATTACATTTCCCAGTTTGGCACAAGTACGCACATTTAGTTTCATTCGACAATCGAGAGATACTGAGCATATTGCCAGAATGCCTTCTTGACATGCACTTGCCGATTTGCCTCGCGGAATTCTATCCCGTATTCCGTTTAGTTTCCCTTGGAGAATGTCTTGCGGTCTCAACTTTACTTCCAGTTACGTTTCCTTAATGAAATAATAGTAACAAACCGAATACCTACCCAGAATGGAGATTCTTGTAATTGTTGTTAAGTGTATTTGACTCTGTTAAGTGAACTGCACGGATATGAGGAGTCGGAAACGGGGGAAAGTCAGATTTTGTGATTATACGGATAGATAGATATTCAGCTTTGAAATAAATAAGTTACTTGTGATTAGAATTATTGGATTTTGATTAAAAAAAACTATGATTTTGAATATACTAAAAGGCATTTTGCTCCTACCAGTACAAATCTATTAGTACAACCCCGACTCTTATTTGACACTGAAAAGTGGATGATTGAAAAAAAGGACCAGAAAATATTGATGTTCTCAAACATAAGTTCTTTACTCACAGAAAATAAAATGTTAAACTCATTAAAAAAGCCAAAATTACACAAACATTAATATCAATTTGGGAATTTGAAAAAATGAAAACAAATTAATATGTCTCGGGAACGTGGCAAAAAATTTTGGTATCGAAATGGACATAAATTTAAGGTTTACAAAACATGTCACAAAATGTGTTCAGAGAAGTTACATGAGTTTGAAAATGTTTTATCCTCATCGTCATATATTATTAATAAGTTTGAAAATACAACCAAGAAATAAGCTTGTGTTGAGTCATTTTGCATATTGTGATGTTGTGTACGGTTCATGTGTGAATAAAAAAGAGATTTGTAGAATTGAAAGAGTTCAAAAATCATGTCTCAGGTGTATATATGGTATTAGAAAATATGACAGAATTTCATATAAACTTAAGGAAACCAAATGGTTTACTAAGAAAAATAGACGTGTTTTACACTCGGCTATCCTCTTCCATAAAATATTAAACAAAAATTAACAAAATAAGATTTCGTATGTACATACTTTAAATTTGAGGTTTAAAGGGTTACTTTTCTCTCCTCCGCCCATCGAACAACTCTATATCAACGATCCTTCAGTTATAACATATATAGTTTGTATAATAATATTCCACAAAATTATAAAGTTAGTAAAGTTTCCTAATTTAAGTGCTGTTACAAAAAAAATATCTCATCGCTGCTCAATCAGAAAGTCGTTCATTTCATAGATTTTATACTTATGAAAAATTTTCAGTATGAACATTTAACATGTTTTCCCTCCCTCTTCCTACTCTCATTTCCCTTTTTTCTCTCTTTTCTCTAGTTTATTTGTCTCTTCTTCAAGGCTACAACTAAGATCAACAGTACCCTTCCGGTGATGTTGTTTCTAGCCTCATTTGTAGTTTTTTTAGTTTTATAAATTGAATAATCATTGTATCTATGTGTAGTAAGGAACTACAAATGAACGTTATTAGCATTAGTATATTATTAGTATATTATTCTGACAACGTTCAACTGAGCTTGTTTGACATGAACTTCAATCAAAGATAAGGTACACTTAAAAAAAACATTACAACCCTTGATGAAAACAAATTAGAATGAAATAGAAACTGCAAATCCCAAAAAACAATTGACAAAACAGAAAACAAAAATCATTCAGTTAGAAATTTATTATAATTATTGTGTTGCCTCTACCTTTATGGATCCACTAATACTTAACTAATTTCAGCCCTTCGGATTCAGATACTAATATCGATTGTAGTGAGTGAACATGTTTATCACTTTCATTTCTTTAGATAGTTTTTACTAAGTACTTTACTGTATACTGTACTGTACATTACTGTATGCTACAGTATGCTACTGGAATGTACTAACTGCATCTGTGTAGATATATTGTTTCTGTTTTGTGATATTATACTGTATGAACAGTTAGCTTTCCCAGGCTTTTTCATACAGCATAAAGGTGCTTGAGGAAGCTAACGTTTAGTAAAACACGTGTTGCGATTTTGTGAACTCTTCGTTATTAATCTAACACTAAAGTGTTACTTGAATACGTTATGAATTTTCATTTAAGTATCGGCCAATTCACACTCACTTCACACAAATTTTAATTATATCCACTATTTTGAAATACCGCTGAACCTGAATATTAAAATAAATGTTACAAAAGAACTGATCTGTATAGGTGTTTTTGTAGTTAATACTTGTATACGATTTCTAGCCGAAATATCAATTCGGTACACTCATACTACATCTAACAATACACTACATCTAGATGACCTTCGAATGATGCTACTTTCATAACAGATATTTGTCTATGGAAAGAAGAATTCTTGAAGACCACGCACAATCAGTAAACCGGAGGTTCTATTGCTTCGATCTCCTGATGAGGATTGATGAAGTTTCACGGTGGTACGTCAGATCACAATGTGTCATCAGTGTTGGATAAAAACTACTCCTGATTCTTCGTGAATAAACTATCACTTATCAAGATTTTACCATTCAGAACATTGTGTAACAATATTTAGGATCAGCGGTGACGGAAGATAAGATTATTTTAGTTCAATGGTGTATAACGACAATAGTATATTATCACAATTTGTTGAATATTTTTTTAATTTTTGGAAAAGGAAGGTTTTGACTTTCTACTTATCCATCTTGATAAAAAAAATGTGGGAATCTTCCGAGGAAAAGAAGAAAGCAATCAAATTCAAAAATTAACTCTATAAAAAGATGTGTAGATCATGCAAAGAAGTAACTTTCAGACAGAAACTGAAAGAAAAAGCCCTTCTAAAACAGCTATTTTTTACATATTACCATTGAATGTTTATATGAAAACAGCCGTTATGATTGGGCTTTTTCTTCCAGTTTGTATCTGAAAGTTTTTTGTATCAAGATAGAGAAGTAGAAAGCCAAAACATTTCTTTTCCAAAAATTAATCTCTCCTAAAAATATACCCTTTCAATTTGAACTTTTTCTTAGTATTGCATATACTTGGAAAAAATGTCTTTCGAGATGTTGAGATTAATGAAGACATACCATTAATAAATCTATATACTATTAGATAAAGTAATCAATGAACTTAATACAAAAAATAGTAAGTACCTGGAAATTCGACTAGAGTAAAGTTAAAAAGTTGGTTAATGTATCGACCTATTATTTCATTTTTCTAAAAAATGTTCTGAAAGTTTACAGATTCAACTAAAAACACTCAAAAAAATATAACATGAAGGAAAATGGATTTTCTAAAATTATCGATTTGAAAAGAAGGTGGAGTTGAGAATTATTCTAACTTAACTACATTATCAATATCTTCGATGTCGTTTAAAAATATAGATTTGACGAAATAATTAATTTTTGTTATTTCCTTATATGTCTTGAATCAACTGATATTTTGGAGTAATTCATTTATACTTATTTTTACTGCATATCATTGACTGACTAGTAATGCCGACTTATATTGGATTTTCTATAAGATGAACTGGCTAATCCTTACATAACTAAACACACATAATCAAAAATAAGTAGGTTGCCTCGTGGTGTAAATAGCATTATTATCCATTTCTAAGGTGCCTTTTTACGCGCTTTACATTAGCTTCACCTGTATGTAGGTATGTGTGTATGTATGTTTGTAACTCTCAAGCTCGGGATCAATATTTGAGAGAATTATCGACATTATTGCTTGATCTATTCTCGGATAGATGGCGTGTACGTAACCTCCTTGATGTATCGACATTATAGCTTGATCTATTTGCGGGCAGATGGCGCTGTACGTAACCTCCTTGATATATTGACATTATTGCTTGATCTATTTCTTCACTTGGCAATGACAATGTGGAATGGAATGAAAAGTTTTTTATATAATATGTGTTCTCTAGTTTTGGGATGATGCAGAACTAATAATAAAAAAGTTTTCCATCTGATTCAATGTATATCAATGCTAAGAGCCTAATGAGTTATCGATCAGTACAAACAACAATTATAGCAACTTTGAAATTGAATTGTTTAAATGAAACTAATTTCAAAGTTGGCATTATATTTTCTGAATGATTCAGCCGTTATTTGATGAAGATCCAAAGTAATTTTATAAACTACACCTCACGATTTGATATCCACTAACTTTATTTGTACACTGTTGAAGAAGCTACTGTATTAGGGAAACATGTTCAATTAAAGTTTGTGAAGATCAAATCGTGATCTGTGATGTGTAGTTTATGAGCTTAATTATAGTTGAAAATATTTCTGTATAACATTACACGAATGAGTGATCTACATTCGCTCTCAGTATTCATATCATTAGTACTAGGGTACTATTTGAAACAAGTATATTCAACCTACTTTAGGTTACAGGTTCATTTACTCGTACTTCTATCAACCGTTTCGAACCAAAGCAAATTGTTACATTTCTACTTCCATACGGAGGACTAATAACTAATAATAACGACAACGCACTATCTTTCAAATAAGCTCATCGACTGATTGTTGGGTTTTGAAACAACACCCTGTATACCCAATTTTGTTCCCATATCATTCGAAGCGCGTCCAAATCATTTCTCTCAAACAGCGATAACGCCAACGTCTTTCACTGATAAGTCACTTCCAGCTCTGTCATAGTTGTTCTCTCAATACCTCAAACTTCGAACAAAAATAAATATGTTTCATCAACTGAACAGGGAGCATAATCATAATTCAAATGTGAAAACAATTCGAAAAGCAATGACCAAAGCGAAACCATCACTATCAACAGTTCGCAATTAATTTCAATACCTAACGGTGGTGTCGAGACTAAAGATCAAGTCTATCACATCAACGACCTGCGTTCAATTCTCCAACGAAAACTTTTTTTATGGTATCATGGCTGTGGTGAAACAAAAATGTTTTGAGCGAAAAAATGGGCTGACGTAAGCGCGCCACGTGCCCACAAAATTTCAAATTTCCCGCCACGATGTTCTGAGATGCAGAAGCGTGCGCTCTGATTAGCTGGCGAGCTGGGTGACAGTTTGAGGACGCTACGTGACAATTTGGTACACTCTGATAGGCTGACTCACCGCCTAGCTAGCTGGGTGACAGTTTGAGGACACCACGTGAAAATTTGGTGCATTCTGGTTGACTGAGAGGTCTCGCGAGCTTAGAAGCAACCTGACTGATGTGATGACGTCACAGCTTGTCAGAAATGAGAAATGAGGACCATGTTCTCATCATTTTTAATCTGAGAATTTATATTTACATTCATTGCACCGACCATTTCCTGAAAACTTTCGCAGTCTTCCGTATCGTGAGTTATACTCAAGATTTCAAATTAGATGCCATCAGAACCATAACATCCCAGGTACACAATTGAATTAGTTTCTAAATGTTACTGACATGCCGTCATTATTCAATTTCGAAATGTCGAATCTGACAAGGAAACTTTGGACAGGTCACAACGGGCGTTATGATAACGCTTGTATGCGGCGGGTTGAAAGTGACGAGTTGCATTTTAATAGGTACACACGAACGTAGTTTATAAAATACCCTTATTGGAAATTTCGAAATTGTAGTAGTTTTACGCTTATTTTAGAAATCATTCATTTTGAAGTTATGATTTCGTCCACAGGTGAAGATTATTTAAAAAGAAGTTATTTTTGGTTAATATCAATTATTTCAAACAAGGAGCAAAATGATCAATAGAAAACTGAAAGAGACCAAAATGATAGCATATTCAAAATATCCTGAATGTGAAGGATTTCGATTTACTAAATGGGCTGGAAAGTCTCGGGTCTAACACACATGGCGCTAATCTTATTAGAAATTGCAAAGAAACGTTCTCGTATGACAGAGAAAAAAGTTTTATTTCTTCAAGACAATGCGCCGTATCACAAGTAAACTTCGAACTTCTCCCACATCCATCGTATTCGCCAGATTTGATCCCCAGCGACTACTGGTTGTTCGCAAAGCACAAAAAAAATGCTCATCGGTAAGAAATCTCGCTATGAAGAGGTTACTGCTGAATCTTAAGCTTTTTTGAGGAAAAAGATAAATCGTTTCAAAAAACGTGCATTGAAATATTAGAGCGGCGCTGCAATGATTGTGTGGGTCTTGATGGAGATAACGTTGATGAATAAAGCCAATTTTGAAAAAAAAAACGAGTTCTTAGATCCGGGACTTTTCAGCCCATGTGTTAGTTCTACTAACTCCACGGTGAAGCTAGCAGAACCGAATGATAAAAAAAATAATAAGACCCTGTATGATTCAAAAAATACTATTTAGTTCCATATATGAAAAGTGACCTCTGACAATCTATATGGATACGAATATTTAGAAGATTCAATGCTATAATTTCTACATGAAACTATTATGAGATTAAAATTAGTACCCTGAAAACAACCTCATAATTACTATTTACTCATAATCACTGTGTACTTGTTTGAATGAATTACCGTATGCCTTTTGTTGAATCAATATTAAACGAACAATTTAAAGGAATGTCATTTACATCCCTTCAGATCCAGACGTAGGTATTTCATTCGATACAAAGAATAATCCGTTTTCTAATCCTAACGCCTGTAAACATTCATAAAACGTTTCTGATGCGGGAAAAATAGTCGAACGAAAATTAATAACATCCGCATTCATTATCGGCAACTGGGTCAGAATCTCCACACGCCTCCAAACTACCCCAATCAATTTCTATTTCGAGCTTGTGAATAATTATTTGATTCTCCCTCGTAATGACTTTTGTTCGCCTGAACGGAGAGCTACAAAGGAGAGACGTTAATTTATTTAGATCTGTTCGGATCGTGACGCGCATGTCTATTACGTAGTATTGGAAACCGCGAATAATATTAACACCTAAAGTGCTCTATAATCAAGTCGATGGTCTTAATTGTTATTGTCTTACAGTGCTAATGAACAGATAATTTAGTACTAAATTCGCCGGTGATTTTCACATCTTTGTTCCGCCGGAATATCAAAGCCTTATTGGAATTTCGTATCGTTATTAGAGCGACAATTAGCTTTAATGACGTCCTTAGGTCAGATTCGTGAACGTTTGGGGATTAGCTTTATAAACGGATAGAGATAAAATCCAATCGATTCAGTTAGGCACTGTCATCATCTGATGGATAATATTGATGAGAAAAGACATTTTCAGACTATATAAGAATACTGTTTAGCATCATGAGCTCAGTTTAATCGAACATTTAAAGATAATTCTTCCTGGCTAACCACCTTTTGTAGGAAGATCATCTGTTTACTTTCACAAAGACGTCATCTATGTTATCGAGAAGATTGAACTTTATCTTGACTGCTGACTGTAAGATCGCTTTCAGTCTCGGCTGATCTTCACGTGGTTTCGGAAAATTTCAATTGAATGAATCGAAGAGTTTTTGTATGAAAGTGTATAATTCGACTTTCGTCATCATCAGTGTTCACTTGAAAGTAAATGATATAATTGAAGAGAGTTTTTTGTGAAAATTAATTTTTTTAAATTTTGAGGTTATGAATTTAGGAAAAAACATTGATGATTACTTAATTGTCAGGCAACAGAAAGTATCGAAAACGAGGACATAGTACATTTGTAAGGTTTGATTTACATAAAACCAATTAGCCTAATAACCAACGAAATAGATATTAGAGATTGAGGCCATGTGGTTCGGTCAAAGTAAATTATGAATGAAGGGCAACTTGCGACAGAATGTGTCAAGTCAAGTGTCATGTTGAAAATAGTGGTACCAACTGGAGGAGTGATCCCCTATGGATTTTAAAATTTTTTTCTGTTATGGAGAAGCTGATATAGAATTATATATTTCAATAATCAACTTAAATTTTTTTTAATTACAATTCATAATCCTTTTATGAAGGGGAAGGAAATCTCTGCATAAGTTTACTTGAGTATTCAAGCAGTGACCATTGTTAGAAAGTTCTTTGGAAATCTACAGCTCTTCAAACAAGTCAAGCCTAAAGAAATTTTTATTGTCAATTTTATGTAATAATATGGAATTTATATTGGGGCTTAATTTGTGACTGTGAAATTTAATATGGTTGGCAAATGCAGACTTTTCAGGTTTTTTTAGATGAACATTAATGCGAGTGATGAGAGGTCTACAAGTTCTACCAACATAATATGCAGAACAATCAGAGCAATCAAGTTTGAATACTCCACTTCTTTGTAACTTGCCTATTTTGTCTTTGGAATTTATTAGAAAGGTGCCTAAGTTATTGCGAGATTTAAATGAAATTTTTGTACCAGGTATGGTATTTTCCATGAATTTGGAAATAGCAGTACACATATGTGTACTGCATAGATCACTTACTTTCAAGTGAGCACTGATGATGACGAAAGGCGAAAACGCTTTTTGCAATAAGAATTTATAATTATACACTTTTATATAAAAACTCTTCGATTCATTCATTCAAGAAGTGCATTCAGTTTCCCAAATCCAGATTACAGATCCAAGATCCAAAACAAGGTTCTGATCTGTCATAGATCTGATCAGTGGTAGTAAGACGTATTTGAGGACAATCTTATATAACAAAATGACGGTGACATCTCCCTTCACGAAACTGTTTGAGCTCTGATGTCTTCTAGATATTCGTATGTTTTAAAGAAATACTAAGAACCTGTTCACACTCAGCAGCCATGCTTAACAGCGCTGTTATTCATTGAGAAAAAAATAAATGTTCTCATCCAATCACAGTCTCGGTTTAGTAGTGCCGCCGATCGATGTGTAAAGCTGGTTTGTAATGGCAGTGTTCTGATCAAGCTGCTACTACAACACAAATTCAGTGCTGCAGTGGCGTTGCTAGTGGTTATTTTAAAAATGATGAGGTTGTCATTTGAAATAGAAAGCGGCAAGCGTGCGTAATACTGAATGCAATTCGAAAAAATTCGTATGTGAAACTAGAAACTGGAAAATATTTGGAATTTGAATTCAGAACCTTTTCTTCTCATTTAGTCTTTTCTCTCTAGAAATTGACCACATCGCTGACAAGATATCACATTCCACTTTAATTTTACTAGACTACTGAATGGAGACTGGTGTGTTATTTTTTCTTGTATTTTTGACCTACCAGGAAGTGGCAACGAACGCTAGTGTATAGAGATTTTGATAGGGAGGTGAGAAGAATATTATGTTCGGAAAATTACTTTTTCAAAAGTCCATGAAACATGTTCCTTTTCGAATTGATAAGATGGCTATTTCAAACAATTCATACACCCTGATATTTACCTTTTTACAATAAAATAATGAAGCGTTCAACGGCAGAAATAGGTAGAATCATAATATGTTAACCTACACCGTCCTCTTATGAGTTTACTCTTTTGATCACAGTACAGATACAAAAAAAAACGTGAGTTTATTGCATGGAACAAGGTACTGTGTAGGAAACAGAAGAAAACGCCGTCTATGGGATAGACAGAAGACTTAATCCATAAATAACAACGATAAACGTGGCTCCCCAAGACGGTCACTTACAAAGCCAAGCTTTGACATCGACCGTCGAAACAAAATAAAGGGTGAATTCTTAATTTTGCTCAACTATTTTATGTTTTCTGGTAAAATTTGTTATATTGTGTCTTTTCGTTAGTCAGCAGTCGCTCCACTAAGAACGATCATTCTCATACTAATAATTCTTCATAACTTACGAACAATAGTGATCTTTTTGTCATATTCACTATATGTATATTCTTTCTTCAATATGGTGCCGAATAAAGTATAAATAAAAATATAAAACCAGATCGGGCTTTGGAAAAATTAACAAATACGATTTAATTCAAAACAACACCCTGTACATTGAAATTTTGAAAATTTGTATTTTTGAAAATAGCTGGAAAAATTAAGTTACTTTGAATGTCGGTGTACAGGTGTACAGTATTAGATGTACATGATTACAAAAAAGGTGTATTTCCTGAAACATTTTCGAGTGGTAAACGATAAAATTTTAATTTTTGGGTTATTTATCTATACAAAATAAGTATTTGGGAAAAAATGCTGATTCAAATGACTAATTTACGAATTCCTTCCAAGTGTTATGAACATGGTAGTCAACTGGATTGGAATCTGGTGATTTTGCAGGTCACCAATGAGGCCCACTCCCGCCTATTGAACGATTTGGAAAAATTTGTTTTGAAAAATACTAGATTATTATAACCTGCATCATCGAACAAAATGGCCAAGATATTTTGCGAAATATCCAAATGAACCGGTGCAGGTTTGGAGGAGTGTATTTTCAACATGGTGGGTCATGAAACACCCTGTATAATAATTGTACAGCTAAAATATCATCCGTGGTCAACAGTACCCAATTGAATATCGTTTTTCTCACAGCAGTACGAAATATTTCAACCTATTTCGGATGTCTGTCAGCGAAACTGAAGAGAAAAATGATCGGAAAATAAATCGAACTCATACTTCGCGGATATTAAGATGAATGCCGGAAATAAAGAAGTGGAATTTCGAAATAAGCGTATGCGAATCTATAAATAACATGCGGAACCGAGGAATTCCCGACACATAGTAAATATTTCCAGTATATTAAACGCTTTTAAATGGTGTATTTATCTTTCTGTCATGCCTTCCTGTGCAGGCGTCTTCTTTCCATACAAAGTTTGCTTTTGTGATTCCGCCTTCGCATTCATTCCGCACCAACTTCTAAAGAATATTCCATATGTCTTGAGGAGTGTTTACTTTTTTCAACTATCCTTTGAATAGTTTGATGTCTCGGCGTGATAAATTTTCACGATTGAAATGAATTTGAACGAGGTGGAAGGAAGAAAACTCGATATATACTAGGAATAAAATGGTGGTAATGGCGCTGAAGGCATCCTATATGATATAGTTTTGAGAATTTTTAACTAAAGTCTGAGGTATTTCAGGGAAAAACAAGAATATTTCCCACACAATGAAAATTCCAGCTGACCACTGACTTTGAAGAGACTAAAGATCAATTATTTTATTTTAAGTGCTGGACAGATTTTCATTTTTGATTTGTTGGAATTCTTTCCGACCGGAATAGCTATTTAACATTTTGAAAAATATCAAAAAATGAAAAATTACTAAAAAAATTGAGATTAAACAAATTGACATTTGTTAGGTTATGACAGTTGTCACGGTACGCGCATAAACAATTGAGGTTATGACATTTATGAATGTGCGTGCACAGTCAGCAATACCCCTCACATCAACAATGTGGCAACAATGCAGTTGGACTGAAAAAAATCGCAAAGCATTCCACTGCAGACTGCATTGATTGCATAGGTTTTTCTATTATATCTTCCGAAGATTTGAATTGTAATTTCCACTCTTGATTCTATTCGTAATCGATTTGAGATTTTTTATATCTCTACTAGTGAATATTCAAATTAAATACAACTAGTTGTAAGTTTCGTGACAGACCATTTTAAACAAATAGTACTTAACAATTTTTTCTATTAGCTCAAAACTTCAGGTTTACAACTTCAAAACTGACGAAATTCAATACAATCTTTGAACCCCTATTTTTTCCCTTTGGGGGTGGAAATTCCTGATTCCCTTTCTAGATGCTTATTTACGCTATACAAATAACCTACCTGCACATTTCAAGATTCTAGGTTCAATAGCTTCGGCTGTACGTTAATATATGAGCGGGCAATAACTTGTAATTCATCTTTTTATTTTGAAAATACAGTTACTAAAAAAATATGCCAAGTGCACTAAGAAATGAATAGCTTCGAGAATCGAATTATGTTACCTAAAAAGAAATTCGCAAAACTATCACAACAGTCAATGACGTCTGCTGTCACGCGTCTACCCACGTTCAGGTTGGGTTCTCGGCAATGGCGCTTCATTCCTTAGACCGTCCTTCTAACCCCGCGCATCGTCATCGTCGCCTTATAGTAGACGCGACGCGTGATGGCTTACTGCGTTACGTCAAGTTAATCTTATCGTGATATTTTTTAAACGATTTCTCCTAATGACTCAGTGTAAAAGACAAGACATTAAATACTTGAAAAGACAAATGTATCCATTTTCATAAGAATTTGACAGATATTCTAAAATGTTCAATGTAAAAATAATATCAAAATTAATTGTATTCATGGCTCAGTATGGCTACCACATAAGGGTTAGATATATATTATCGCGGACTTTTATTTAGAACTATTCAAGATAAACAATCTTACCACACATTATCTGCATGTAACTCTAACGGTATACACAGCGCACGTCTAGATAGCTCTCAAAGAGCAATCATTTTTCCGACTTACTTAATACTCATCGTTATATTATGACCAAAATTACACAAAACCTTTGTAAATTGTAGCCTATATGTTATTCTGATGTACAAGTAAAGTTTCATGTAAATCCATTCAGTCGTTTAGGCGTGAAAGAGCCACAAGCATACATATACATACATACATCCATCCTCACAAATTTTTACATTGTATTAGTATATATA
>WOGO01001932.1:0-16880 GCA_015342085.1 Leptinotarsa defecta | reverse complement strand
CCCCCCGACGAAGCTTCTGTCAACTTGATAGGAGCCTGGACAAATGCGCCCGAGTAGGAAGCAACGTCCGTTAACTTAGAGAGGAGAGAACATTTTTACTTCGACTTGATGCTGCAACCACAACAGACTGCAAAGGACCAACGCCTCAGCAACTTACATCAGACGTGACGTGTTTGGGGTCATTTTTATTATTTTTGAATCGTTTTTTTTTTAATTGCAAGAAATTTTAATATTTCAAATAAGTACGTAAGTCAAAATTCAAGTGTTTAAACTCAAAAGTACAATTTCAAACTAAAAATTTCGACTTTAATCCCGACATTACGACTTTAGGCTCGAAATTTCTACTTTATTCCCGAAATTAAAGTCAAAAAGTCGAGTATAATCTCGAAATTGAGTTCAATTCAAGTTCGAAATTTCAATTTTTAACTCAAAATTACGATTTCAAACTCGAAATTTCGACTTTAAACTCGGAATTGAGACATTAATCCCCAAAATTAAAGTCTTGAACTCGTAATTTCGAGATTTAAATTGGCTTTGAACGTTTTCAACTGGTTCATATTCAATATCCCTTGAACATTTCAGAAATTGTGGGAGGACAGTTCAAATGACTACAATTATTCTTCTTTATAAACAAGATCAATCAACAAAATATCTTTTGACAAAACGGAGTGACAAGTTTATTCCCAGGATTTCTCTGCAGTTGAAAAACGAATGTGTCAGCTAAAGCCTTTTCCTTTCAAATATGACTGTTACATACTGTTGTCATGAAAGAAAATAAAGATTATTATTACCATTACTATAAAACGCAGTCTCAGACAGAAAAGGAAACGCAAAAAATACTTAGAACAATATATTTAGGTCATTCAGAACTTCTTGAAGCTCTTCTTCGAACTACTGCCTTTTGTCACTTTCAATACATTGAATCTGACTGTTTTGGACAAAGGTCTGCATTCTCCAATAGTGACTACATCTCCAATCTCGACGTCCCTGAAAACACAAAATATTGAACCATTCAATTCAATGAAATAAAGTTCAGTAACAAGAGGATTAAAATTAGATTGTGATATTCCAAGAAACAGTCAAATACTATGAATAAGATGAGTACGACATGTTTAAACCAAATAATAAAAACAGAGGGAGAGAGAAAAGACGGGAGGGAGAGAGAAAAGACGGGAGGGAGAGAGAAAAGACGAGAGAGAGAGAGAAAAGACGGAAGAGCGAAAGAAAAGACGGGAGAGCGAAAGAAAAGACGGGAGAGCGAAAGAAAAGACGGGAGAGCGAAAGAAAAGACGGGAGAGCTAGAGAAAAGACAGGAGAGAGAAAAAACAGATGAGAAAGAAGGGATGGGCGAGAATTTCATGTCATGAAATAAATTTGTATCATGTCATGAAATAAATTTGTATCATGTCATGAAATAAATTTGTATACAGATTGAAATCCAAGCTTTGGACTAATGGTTGTTAATCTGTGTATTAATGAAACCAAATCCAGCAGATGTAGTAAGTTATCCATAGCATAAAATAAAATAATATGTTTACATTTCCTGTATTTCAGGACCTTCCAAATTCCAATGCTCCGTTCTTGAAAAATGATCAATATCTCATTACAAAATGTCAATCTGTTATAAAATTATTGTTGATTTATAATTATTCTATACAGGGAACAAGATTATCGACATAGAAGCCATGAAAAGATAGAAAAAAAAAGCAATAAGATATTGAAGAGATGCTTCCAAGAAGCAGAAAAAAATATTCCTGTTCGCAAATCAATATAATTGAGAACTTCAAAAAGGTTATAAATTTGATATTATCATAACCATCACTAAAGTTTTCAATAAATAATAATAAAGTTGCTCACCTGAAACAGGGCGACAAATGAACAGACATGTTACGATGCCTCTTCTCGAACCGATTGTATTTCCTGATGTAATGCAGGTAATCACGACGAATTACGATGGTACGCTGCATCTTCAGTTTTTGGACGACTCCGGTTAGGATGCGACCACGGATCGAAACGTTTCCAGTGAAGGGACATTTCTTGTCAATGTAATGTCCTTCGATGGCCTAAGTAAAGAAATAACTTAGTAAGTTCACGGCAGGAACAACTAAATCTATAGGTTATATTTCATTAGGATTGAAAATGTTTCATTTCAACAGCAACATCCGGCATTTCAAAGATTTTGACTAACTTTTGCCTTCAGTATATCTTGGACAAAAACAATACATAATAGACAACCGAGGAATGAGAATGATGTTGGTTCCTTTATTACTTATAAATACCCAAATTCATCATAACAATAATCAATTTCATGTATCTAGAATGTTTAATACGAATACATGGGATTTAGGACTTGCATATATTTTTGGAATGTAAAAGAATCAAACTCCCCATGTAATTATTCAAAAGTCAAAGCTGTGTTATACTATACCTTCTAAGCCACCACACCATCGACAGAAAATTTCAAAATGACAAATTTATGAGTTTCCACAGGAATAGTTCAAAATTGAAACTGCATTAATTAAACAACTATATTGATTATATAATTATATTAGGGACATCATGGAAATTTGTCAATAAACTGAAATTTTCCAGTACATGTTACAATAAAACATATTTCAAGGTGCTGGTAAATATTCGTATTGAAAGCTGACGATGGTTTTCGAAATAAAATTAATTAGTCTTAGTATCATCACCTATGATAATAAACAGTTTCCACACTTGAACTTGTTCAAGACTTGTTTCACTTCACAGTAGCTTCTTTAATCGAACTGATACACTAAAGGATATAACAATGAATTTTCATAAACACACCTTCCACAAAACTTCTTCGTGTTGAAAATATGACTATTTCAAAAACGTCAGGCATATTAGATACATAATAAAAACAAAAAAACAATATTATGTATATAATATGTCTGATGTTTTTAAAATAGATATATTTTCAACATGAAGAAACTCCTTTTCAGTGAGTAATTTTGAAAAGAATTCATGATCCCTCATAAAATTGAAATGAGAACAGTTATAAGTTTTGTGGGAAGTATATTTATGAAAATTCATTGTTTCAGAGCTCTGAAGAATTTCATTAAATTCAAAACGACAAGAAAACAATCTTTTTTATAAAGACAAATTGATCCTGTTAGCCAAATAAACCAACGTGAGAAAAAACTAAATAACACAGTTACAAAAGTCTTTTTCCCTAGTTCTGGTGTTACAAAATTGAAGTACAAAGACAAAGAATTAAACTATTTTTGTCATTTGGAATGAGTCTTCCACAATTGATTCCTTGTTCGAGTTCAGGTACAGGTTTATTCAAAAGAAGGCTGAATTGTACAACCTTTAACCGTTGAATTTCCTAAACACTCTCCACAATAAGATGAAATTCACAGTCGAAAATGAACAAAACACCTCATTAACTTTCTAGATCTCACTATTACAAAAATTAATGAAAAATTTCAGTTCAACACATACAGAAAAAACACATTTGGACTGTACAATCCCTATGCATTCTTTTAGTCCATCATCACACAAATTAACTGCATTCAGATCAATAGTACTTAGAGCGTTCGTGATGAAGTTATCAAGAAGAAATCAAGATCATAAAGCAGATAGCATCAAATAACCATATTCCAGTCAACTTAATTGAGAAACTGATCTCCAATAAGAACCAAAAATTGATCAGGAATAACCTATGGAAGCCAAGAAATACGCTATATAGCATAAGCTATTTGGTAAAGCTCTCCGAAAACAACTATTTTTTGAAATTCAGCATAATTACATCATTTACTAGTGTGAATAATTTAGAGAAAACGTTATTCAACGCAAAACCCAAAAGGGATAAGTGGAAATAAATCGGGCATATGTAGACTTGAATGTGGTGACTGTTCAGCAGCTTAGACAGGCCAGACAGGCAAAAATTTCCACATGAGGTACTGTGAGCATGCGTTATCAGATAAAATATCAGCTATATGGACATCTATAAGAAATAAACCACACAATAAGCATAAGAAAGCATGAAAATTCTCCATACGTGCAATAAAGGTAGTGAGTTGATTTTATTGGAACAAAACCCCAATTTCAAAACCCTCAATGATCAATTAGAACTATGCAGCAACCCCCTTTTTAATTTGTCAATTTTCACTAGTTTAGAATCCATTGGTAGTTTTCTTGTTAGTTTTTGGATCAACAGTTAGTAATTTTGATATGTTATAAAAGTTAAGTAGTTAGTAGGAATCAGACAAAAGTTACCAAATTTTTTTCAAAAACCAGCGAAAGCCTTCAGAATGAAAATTCACCATAAATGATATTTCCTTCAAGAGGAAACTGATTTTAGGTAGCAAACCCTTACAAGACAAGTTAGACTACTTCTACCGCTCTAGTCCATATTGATGAAAATCAACTTTTCTTGCCCCTCTGCAACATTTTGGAAAAAATAACTTTAGGAAATAAAAAATCACAAGGGTGGATTCATGCACCTGCCTCAAGTTGTGAGTCATAAGTTTTGAATTGTGACAAAAATCATGTTTTCGTACACTTACATGAGTATATACAATATCTGTACACAAGTATGAATGTTGTCACAGAAAATTGATAACCCAACTGCTTACGACCTTCACGACTTCCTTCTTGCAAGAATTCACCCTTTGATAAAAGCTTGTTTTCATCAATATCGACAAAGAGCCTCCCTGTTTTCAAGCTTCCGCACCAAAACCGGGATCCCATTCCGCCAGGCCCTGAAAAGTTCAAGAAAAAGTGTACAAACCTCCCTGGGCGTTTTGAAACCCAGTCCAACATTTCTGTGCAGCCTGGCAACCTTCTTAGTCTTGGGACCGACTTTGCGGTTCGCGAAAACGGTCGGTTGTTTTTGGAAAGCCCTCTCTGTCTACACACAAAAAAGAAAAATATTAGAAAATAGTACCTCACGAGGCGTTTTGAATCCAAGTCCGACTTCACGATGATATCGCAAAGATTTACGTCTCTTGGGGCCCACGCCTTTTTTACGATTCAAGAAAATCGTGGGCTGACGTTGGAATGATCTTTCATTCTGGAACAGTCAGGAATAAAGATAATATACTCTAGTAACTGAGAATCAAAAAACTTATTGACACAGTTATTATTGGAATTCAGATTAAAACGTGAAAATAACATATTTGAAGGATATACAAATGATTCCAATTCAGAATCGATCATTGTAAAATTCATGCAAACTATATGAAAGTCAGCTTAACAATAAATGTTTATTTTTCTGGAGTCAGTGTTTCGATTTCTGAAGCATACTCGTATATCATTGAACATTTCTACGCCATTATAAAAAACATTAATCAAGACTTTCATTGCTCAAGCTAGCGCAGTAATGAGCGTTCCTGAGCCTCAATAGATACATGATTACTCAAAAGAAAATCTAGAGGCTTTAAAAATCTACCAGCCAAAGTCAAATGAATTCATTTTATACATATATTTGATATCTTATTTGGAATTTGAGGACAGGCTCCAGTAAAATAGAATATTGTAAAAGGCTAAGAATATAGGTTAGGTACCACGTGAAAACAAAATCACCACTTTGTAGCTAACGACGAAAAATCTGATTATTAAAAACGTACCCTGGAAAGACTTGTTATATATTGACAAAGATATAAAAGGTTATTACAACTTAACTGATAGTTAATTTTAAGAAAATTTAAGAAAACTTACTTGGTCTGCCATTTTGACACTTGAAAGAAGGGAAAAAAGAACTACGCTTATTTACTGAATTAATACAGGAGGCGCTAGTTACTTCCTTTTCCCATTTATCGTTCCGCAACACAGATACACATCCAACTGTCAGCATTGAATGGAACAATGGCAATAGAAGAATTTCGTCAATATCGCCAACCTAGTGAAAAAGCGGAAACTTAAATTAGATATCTACAGAAATGAATTTTGAACGGCAATTAAATTATATAATTGCATTCTCATTCAGTATTAAATTCAACATTAGGATCATGATATCAATTGCGATTTACCTCTAACCTTGATTTGAAAAATTAATGGCGTGTAAGAAATATTTAATTTTTCTGGGATTACGTTCGCCGATTCTACATAAAAGTGATGTGAGCTATGATCATAAATTGTTACATTTTGATATGGCTGTTGAATGTATACATCAAATTATTTTCTATGCTTAGAAATTACGTATTTATGGAAAAAAAATGAGCTTTGCACTTTCGCTACCATGGCGCTGGTATCTAATTTTGAATCCACGGTATGCAATATTCTGTGAATTTTCCAGATAGTTAAATCAGTTGTTTCTTTATGAACTCAACAAATATTCTTTTGACATCGACTGATATAAATTTAATTTGTTGACCGCTCGTTAGACTAATTATGGTTGAGCAACTCCATTTTAAGTTCAATTTCAACTATTTTTGTGCAACTTGCTCTCAATCTGATGGATTGTTGTTATTCGTGAGTCAACGATTTGTGCAGTCAAAACCTACACCTCTTGCAGGAAGGCTGGATTCAACTCTACAGTACACATACTGAATATTCTCTCTTGTTAATTTTTCACTCTCCTACTAACTATATTCAATCACTACGTGTTCTTCATTGTGAACAGAATACAAAACAACTCCTGAGTTGTGATTTGTTATTTTTGAAATTAAATGACAGCTGACAGTAGATAAATGATTCGCTTGAAAATGCGCCATTCAAGCATGTATGAACGCTCAGCAAGGCAATGCTTATTTTGTGATTTGAAATTCATAACAAAATGCCAATGTTTGGTCAAGCATGAGCGAATCTTCATGGGTTTTTATATATAAACAGAAGAAAGATGCTCAGAAACCTTGCTATTAAGACCGATTCGCGAGAAATGAGATCCACCCAACTTTACACACACGTTGATAGATGAAAAAAAGAATCGTTTCCAAATGTTAACATGAGTGTGCGCCTCAAGGTTGTAGATCGAAATATTCCTTGAAATACTTCACATAGGGAGGGGTTCAAGTTTCATTTCATTTCATTATTATTACAGTATGGCATTTCTATGAATCTTGACCAGAATTCCCAGGAATATTATAGTACATAGAATAAGACATGGCCGTGCAAACTATGGGTGTTTTTATGTAGTTTCCTCCGAAACTTCATCAGTACCTCAATACGTTCTGATATAGTCATCACTTGAGCGCAATTAATGGGCAATAAAATGCAATCTATGATGCGAATTTTGTGTGCAATTAGGTGGTAATACTTACGACTGGTCATGGTTTATTATATGTACTACTAAATACTACTAAATACTATTTTAATTTGAAAATTATGACTCTAAGGATCGATATAACAAACGCAGAGTCCAAAATATTACTGTATAAGAATGAAAATTATCCAATTTGATTTTCCAAGTGTGCAAACTAAAATCTTGGGTTGGCACCAATGAGAGAAATTTAATTTTAAGATTCGAGGTTAGAGCTATCTCAAAATATCTCAAAAAATGAAAATGATGCGAAAATTCATAGGTACTGCAGAAATGCATTAGACGGCTTCTTCTAATTGACGAATATGTTCCAGATATTGGAGCAAACCTCACTGATGCGATGTATTCCGGGATATACAATGGCACCAAAAAACATGAACCAGATCTACAGCAAGTTCTACAAAGAAGTTGGGACGCTGGCTTGAGCAAAATCGTTATAACCGGAGGAAATCTGGAGGAGAGCAGAAAAGCTCTCGAAATTTGTCGAAGTGACGGTACTGTATTTTGGATATTTGGAGTTTCAGAGTTATTTGGATCTTCACAATTCTTGTTCTAGATAGATTGTATGCCACTGTTGGCTGTCATCCTACAAGGTGTGGAGAGTTTGAACAAAACGGGCAGGATCCTAATAATTATTTAGAGAAACTTAGCGATCTTATATTGCAGGGAAATAATAAAGTTGTCGCCATTGGTGAGTGCGGTTTAGATTACGATAGAGTACAATTTTGTGACAAGGATGTCCAAAAAAGGTATAGTGGAAATGTCTAAATATTATTTGAGGTTACACTTGACTGAAATGTTAATCGAAATATATTATGAAATCGGCCGATACTTGATTAAAATCCATAACATATTTAGGAATTGTGAAATTTTCATTTAACACTCTTACAAAAGATTAATTTCACTATACAATACAAGCGTGTCTTTAGACATGCCGGAAGAAACCATCGTATATCAAAACACCCAATTTTTTTTTAACAGACTTCATACACATTTTTGTCAAGAGTATTCATTTTTGCATTAAATTTTTTCTTCTTTTTTTTATAAAGATTGTGACTTTTCTATAAATTGATGGAGAAATAGAAAACCAAAAGGTTTTTTCCCAAAAACTAATTTCTCCTGAATGAAAATTTCGTTTTCTACATTCACTTGTTGGAAAATGACTACTTTCCTATTCATTTGTAGGTATTTTGAACTGCAGTTGAAGTTGAGTGAGAAATTTGATCTACCGCTGTTTCTACATTGTAGAAATGCAGCAGATGATTTGTATTCTATTTTGTCGAGATATCCAAATTTAAAAGGGGTTGTACACAGTTTTGACGGCACTGAAAAAGAAGCGAAAATGTTCATCGATCTTGGATTTTATATTGGTTTGAATGGATGGTGAGTATTGCCGCCACTTTTAAATGTAAGTGTTAGAAAAAGTCCTTATGATTTAGAATTCTGTAAAGAAATCAGTCATTACTAATATTCAAGCGTTAT
This sequence comes from Leptinotarsa defecta, assembly GCA_015342085.1. Classification (NCBI taxonomy): domain Eukaryota; kingdom Metazoa; phylum Arthropoda; class Insecta; order Coleoptera; family Chrysomelidae; genus Leptinotarsa; species Leptinotarsa defecta. Next base: position 8,170 of record WOGO01001932.1, on the reverse strand, counting down.
TGCCACTAGGGAGGATCAATAATTGAACCCCCAGTGTTTTTTCAAACAATATTAAACCCTCTCTCAAATTTTTCAGTTCCCTAAAAACTGAGGAAAACCTCAAAACCGTACAAAGTTTACCTTCAGATAAAATTCTTTTGGAAACGGACTGTCCTTGGTGTGAAGTAAGACCGTCGCACGCTGGCTACAAACTCATTTCGAAAGAAAACCAGGCTGTGCCCAGCGTTAAGAAAGAAAAATGGTCTCCTCAGCATATGGTCAAGAGTAGGAACGAACCCAATAACATCAGGTGAGGGTGAGAAACTTGAAGGAATGGAAATTATTGAATATAATCTAGTCTCAGTAAGACATCTCATGGAGCTAACAAATAATATTAATTCAATAATTTTTTTTGGAAAGTATGAAGGTCTATTGCCTGGCAAGTTATTTTCTTTTAGGATAAGATTTTATTTTGAATACAGTGTCAAATCTATTATTCAGGTTTTGTAGCCATAGCCCGCAGGTTTTCATGCCTGCCTTGTAGCTGAGGGTCGGTCTACATTGGAACCACGAAAAGAAGTGTGGTTTCCCGTCTCTCTGAACATTAGAGAAATTGTCGCCAAAGATAAATCAGCTGTAGCCGAACATGCTTAGACATCACATTCAAAGACATGGTAATACTCGAAATTACTAACCAAGACTTTATAGAGAAGCAATAAACATTCAAAAACACAGGGAAAATTTCAATAGAAAGAAAGGGGCAGTTAACATTAATAAAATCTGGCTACCTGACCTTAATTGTATACAAACAAGGTCAGGTAATCTAATCAAGAGAAACCAAGCCACGTCCATCAACAAAGATATGAAACTGGAGTAGTTTCTGTGATGGTAACCACTCAAGCAGTTCAACCATTACCAAACTGCCTTGATAATGTCTACCACAGTAATAGACGAAACTTCAGACATGAAACCTGCAGACCATGGCCAAAAAAACTGAAAAATAGCTTCGACACAGTTATTTCTGGCCCTGTAAGTTTACATTCCTCTATTTTGGATACTACTCGATATGCCAGTTTTTTCAATAGTCATCATCTTATAACTGAATTATAGAACGAACTTGAGATATTCATTTTTATTTCAGGCAAGTTTTCGACATCGTTTCGACAGTTAAACAAGTAAACGCCGACGAGTTTTGCGAGAAGATCTACCAAAACACTTTGGACTTGTTCCTGTTCGACAATAAAAGTAATCTCTCGTAATAACAAAATATATTAACAAATTCAAAATACACGTTTTGATCTTACAAACTAACGTATAAAAAGTGGAATAAAAATCATCATCATACCATTTTCTGCGTACGTTCAATGTCAATTACTACCACCCCCTACAAACTGACCTAAACGAAATTTCGATATTGTATTATTTCAATAAAACGTAAAAAAAGTATAAAAAGTTAGTCTTCACAAAAATAGTCAAAGTTTACGCTCAACTTGCTTCAAAAAAACGTACCCACGTTCGAGAAGTTTTGATAACCATCTTCAAACACTTTTGCGGAAAGACCAAAATTTTGTAGTTTTCAATCAACTCTACTGACCAGACGACTTTTTCAAGTATCCATACGAGAAATTCAGCCTTACAGTTTGGAGCCCCTTTTTCAAATACCAACAATGAAGTCCCTAACCAACAAAACTGAACCAGAAAATTTTCGATTCTCCATAAATTTTCATCAAAACAAAAAAAATTACGTATCAATTGATTCGAAGGTAACACTAATATCCCCGGACTACTATTCAATACTAAAATTGACTGGGCTATCATTCAGAGCTCCTTTTACTTGTTGAAAATAACCGTAAAATTCATAGATTCTAATGAAAACAATTAAATGCAATGGTAAAAAGTGAGAATAAATCTTTCTAGGAATTAAACGGTTAAAAATCGAGCAACAAAATTCATCTGATGCTCGTCTGAACTTTTTCATAGATCCAGTGATAATATTCAGCCGCTTTCTGTTGGGTTGTATTCAAGGCATCCACTACCACTTTCTGAACGTTTTCAGGAGAAAGTTGTCCGCTGAAAAAAAAACAAAAACGTATGAAGTACATCGCCTACCAGAATGTATATTATAATGCAATATTTATCAACGAAGTGAAGACAGGTGTTCATCTGTTGCTGTACAAATAATTTTAAGGTTAATGTTGCCCGAAAGTTTGACTGACATTTATGTTCATGTTTACCACAAAAAAAATTTAAATAATTCACCACATGAGTGTTTAGAAAAAAGCAAGCCATGATTAAGAGAAGGTAGTAACGAAAAACTACTTAGAACTGTATACATAGATCATTTGACTCTCAATGTGTTCAGAAGTTCTGACACCATTTGGAATCCAACAGTTTGGAACCAGACAGCTTGGCACCGTTTGGAACTCAACAGTTTGGCACCGTTTGGAACCAGACAGTTGATTCTCAATATATTTAGTAGCTGTGGCACCATTTGAAACCAGATAGCTTTGCACCATTTGGAACCAAACAGTTTGGCACCATGTGGAACCCAACAGATTGACAACGTTTGGAACCAGACAGTTGATTCTCAATATATCCAGAAGTTCTGGCACCATTTGGAATCCAAAAGTTTTGAACCAGACAGCTTGGCACCGTTTGGAACCAGACAGTTGATTCTCAATATATTTAGTAACTGTGGCACCACTTGAAACCAGATAGCTTTGTACCATTTGAAACCAGACAGTTTGGCACCATGTGGAACCCAACAGATTGACAACGTTTGGAACCAGACAGTTGATTCTCAATATATTCAGAAGTTCTGGCACCATTTGGAATCCAACAGTTTGGAACCAGACAGTTGATTCTAAATATATTCAGAAGTTGTGGCACCATTTGGAATCCAACAGTTTGGAACCAGACAGTTGATTCTCAATATATTCAGAAGTTGTGGCACCATTTGGAATCCAACAGTTTGGAACCAGACAGTTGATTCTCAATATATTCAGAATCTGTGGCACCATTTGGAACCAGTCAGTTTGGCACCGTTTGGAAATTGGTAAAAGTATAAAAAATTTCATTTGCACATTATGTTGGACTTGTAATATTAGTCCTACACATTTGCAAAATGTTCCAGTTTGATATTGAAGTTTATTCCGGTAAGTGAAATTTTCTGTAGATATGGTTAGAAAGCCAATCTAAAATTATTAAATGGTAATTCGTACTTACACAAAAACCTCTTTTCTGAGAAAATCAATACTTCTATTGAAGTAGTGAATAGAATACGAGTAAACGCTGCTCACAGCATTCTGCGACTGCTCTATTAGACCCGGAACTTGGGCTTCAATCTGAAAAAAAAAAACAAAGTATGAATATATAACATATGAACAGAGAGAAATGAAAGTGAAAATCTGGCATCAATTCAATGGTAATCAGGATAAGTCGACTCACCGACTGAAGCACAATGGGGTACTGTTCCACGACAGCATCCTTCAAGTTTAAGGCCCCGTTACGAGCCAGTTTCCCAAGATTGACGAGCAACTCAATGTACTGCTCTGAGACAGATCTCACAACGTGGTGGTACTCGGGGAAAGCCTCTTCAAATCTACCGTCCACCCAGCCGAAACCCTCTTTTGTCTTGTTCACGGCAAGGCACGCAAATTCGCAAACACGATACTCCTTCAGAGTACTGCGAGTCATGCTGTCTGCAATTTGACGTATCATTATGACGCTAGACATAATCTTGACTTACATATACTGCAAAATTCTTACCTTTCCAAGTGCCGTGTTGTTTGATATCGAAATAAACCAGGCCTCCTATCGCCAAAGAAATTATCAGTATTACCGTTTTCAGTGGGAAACTGGACTTCTTTTTGGCAGTCATCTTGTCGTTGATTTTCTAGAAAATAAATTACACATAACTTCGTTGCAGTTTCAATAAACCAGACAAAAAATGCTCAGAAAAGATTCTAATGAAACACCAACAAATTAATATATGAACTTTGAACCTAACAAATGTCCAGGTTTTTAAATCATGCTTGAAGTCCCACAAAAATAATCAAAGGATATTTACCACTCCTTTCTTTGATTTCTTTGAAGGCATTGTCATTTCAATGACAGTAATATCGATCGGCTTGTCTAGAGGGTAAAATAATTGCCTGGGTTTGTTTTCTGAGGAATATTTATCAGATTATACAGTCAATATTTCGAAATGAAAGTGTGTACTGTAAAAAATCGCCACCCAAATAAATTTTTATCTGTTCAGAAACAAATATTTAATTTATTTAGTTGCACATAACCACACTCAAAACTTTTCTAGAACGTAGAAAAATAATGAGCAAAATCACGACTACGGAACAACAAAATAAGAACCTGTAGTAACAGTATACCCAACCTCTACTCGCGAAATTCCCTTTTTTCCACTTTGCACCTCTTTAAAATTGTATGATTTTCCCACGTACTTGAAATATGAAAAATCTGAAAATATATCCATTCATTTTCTCAACTAACAAAGAACAGAGAGAGTGAAGTTATTCATATCTTTAGGTTCATTTTATATGGATCATAAAACAGTTACATCAGATTAAAAAAAAATAACTCGATATAAAATATATAACCACTATAAAATGGAATTTTCAATTATTTTTCTATAACTGAACTTTTTTTTCTTGTTTTTCTTCACTCTACACGTTTATAACATCAATTCTTTATTATCAATAAACAATATTGTGTATGTCACAATATCAATACAGGTTTATAGTTTTTATGTCAAAAATGTCAAGGAATTCTGTGACGAAATAACCAGATGAATTGAACAAAATATAAATATTCCTTTTTTTCCAATAAACGATATCAGATAAGGATTTCATTTACACCTTATCCGAAATCGTTTATTAGTCATATTTTTCCAAGAAAATTCCTTCACGGGGGAAATTTCCATTAGTTGAGAACAGACGCAAAAGATAAAACGTCTGCAGACCACAGCCACCTCACATTGTTACATGATAACAATCCAAACATAACCTTCCGCTTTTTTATGAAAGAAAAACCTCAGAAAGTTCTGAGAGCGGAGCCTGTGTTGTGATTCATTCACTGAAGAAACTGTCTCGCATAACCCTTTTCAAGATTTCAGCGTTCGGCATTTCAGGAGTGCATTGAAAGAAGTTACGTCTTCGGTACTGTCCTGGGACTATGGACTTTTGGAGTGGACATGCGCATTTGCAATCACTTTGGTGTATTTTTGATTTTTACGCGCTTGCATCACAGAATTTGTTGTAAAATAATTATCAATAATAATATGATTAAAAATAACTAATAAGCTAGTTACAGTAACTGTTTGTGGTTTCAGGTTTTTAGGCCACGTTGGAATTTTTTTGTTGCGTTTCGCTGGTGCAAGTTGGTAGCATCTCCAAAGGTCTTCCTCTGTCAGGAAGAAATTTCAACAGACGACGGCGTAAAATGCCGAAACGTTTCTCTAATTTAAAGATGAAACTATCAACGATTATATGTTATGACCAAAAGTTCATTTCATAAACTAGCTGTTGAAGATGGGATTCCGCACTAATCATATAAAATGTATTGTTTCGTCACGTGGCTTGAATTGGTTAGGTTTTATCTGTCTCTCCATCGAGTTTGTGCATCTATGTATATACTTTTTTATGTTGTCATCTGTTATACGGACAGGTAATCTTGTAATACCTTGTTCCTTTGTTTCCAGTGACAGTTGATACATTGGTGATTTTTTGTTGGCAGCAGATGTTTTTGAGTATTTTTTGTCTGTAAGTTGGATCCACTTTCACCAAATTATCGTACCATGACTTCAATTTTGCACTGCCAAAGATTAATTATTTCACCCAAAGTATGAACCAGGCTTTGATAAGAGCATATTCCAAGTGAAAATAAATATTCACTTTCAATCTCCGTAGAACATCAATTTTGGAACAAAAGGACACTGTATGATATTCTGATACCCCCAAAAATGATTTAGTTTAGCTGTAATTTATGTTGTCGTACAATTGTATACCCTAACCAACTGTAATTAGTGAAGGATTAATAAATAGCTAGTTTCAGCATCATAATGATCAGTAACTAATTTACTATTGGCCACTTACCTGAATAGCAACAATGCTGGCTTTGAGTCCGTCTTCTTTCCGTTTTTTCAAGTTGAGATCATCGTTCGCTGACTTGAAACTGTCCAAAACGCTCTTGAGAGCGTTCCTGTTCAATTTCTTCGAAACAGTATCCCAATCATTAACTAAAATCGGCGAAGAAATAATTCAAACCGTTCGTTACCTCAACAACCATCACTTACATATGTATTCCAGAAGAATCGCGCTCGCCACCACAGTTTTGCCATAAACCTTCCCCCAGCTAGCTAGCGTCGTCTGATCCTTCTGGAAGATATCGATCAACAATTCGCACAGGCAGTTCCTGTACGGCTCACTACTGTTGGCGACTATCCTTTTGAGGACCACCTCGACGTAGTTGTTGTACTTTTCTTTAGTATTGCTGAAGAGGAAACGTTTCAGTTTCGGAACCTCGCCCGATAATTTCTGAAGAAGATCAACGGGGAGAGTCTTTTTGATCGAATAGATTGTATCGACGAGCAGGAGGAAGTCTTCTTTTGTCACGGTTACGTCTTTATTGTTGGTGATGAGGTCGAGGAGGTAGGTCAAGACGAAGCGGGAGTAGCTCTTCATTTCGATGAGTGGCAGGAAGAGATCTTTGAAAACTGGAAAGGATCAAGGGTCGTTATCACTCGCACTAGTAGACAATATTGATAGGGAGGGGCGATTAAAACGTTGGTCGGGAGAGCACGGCGTATCTGTGAACTAGAGTCTTGTGACGGAATATACAGGCTGTCTGTTCAAAAAATAAGGTGAGTCAAAGTCACATTACACGTCGCTTTTCGGAGTAGAAATCGCGCGTCTCACGAAAAAATAAATAAACGTGATATCTTACTACACCCCCCTCGCCCTGGTGATATTTCGTGATTTTTGCTACCCCCACCCTTTTCAAGCCTCACGTGATTAATGGACGGCCCCTAATAGTGATTCAACCACTCTCTATAACAGTTTTCTTCATATTCTCAACATTTTCATTGGTTATGTGCTGGGGCGTCCAGAACGAGTGTCGCCATTTCATGATTTTTGCTAACTCCCCCTTCTCAAGCCTCACGTGATTAATGGACGGCCCCTAATAGTGATTCGACCATTCTCAATAACAATTTTCTTCACATTCTCAACGTTTTCATTGGTTGTTATGTGCTGGGGCGTCCAGAACGAGTGTCGCTATTCACATCTTCTCGGCCTTCTGTGACAAGCTTGTACCACTTGCAAACATTTTTCTGACGCAGAGTATAATCGTCGTATTCCACTGTCAAGATTTCAAGTGTTTCTGACCACTCAATTTGATGAAAATTCTTTTGTCCGTTATTTTTCGATAGCAGAAAATCGCCGAACACGAAAAACACAAACTAAACATGCTAAACAGCTGAAACTGTGAACATATGTCCGAGACGAGTGTACCAACATAAAACAATCGATAATCGAATATAGGAGGCCCGCGAAATTTGAACATTCACCTCATTTTTTGAACAGCCAACATATTACCTGAGCATCTCTATACTTCCATTCATTAGTATGTCTCACTAAATAGTTTAATAGTAATTTTTCAACTATCTATCAATGATAATTTTTCAAATGATCTGAGTATACCTAGATATAATACCACTTTCTGTAAACGTGGAGTACACTATGCAGATATCAAAGCATACAGTTCTTTACCTATGGAGACGGTGGAGTGGTGGTGGTTATTATTATCTGTAGTTTTTATTATTATAATACGAGGGTTGCCTTTAATATTTTGGGATTAGAAAACAAAAACAAATCATCAAAAACCACTTTATTGTTTTTCAAAATATTCCCCATGAAGATCTATACACTTTTGCATGCGTTTGAACCAATTGTCGAAGCACTTTTGCCACTCTGATTGAAGTATCTCCAAAACATGCATTCTGAATGTAGCAACCGCTTTTTCAGGTGTTGAAAAACGTTGGCCCATCAGTTTGATTTATACGTGAGGGAATAAAAAGAAGTTATTCGGTGCCAAGTCAGGACTATACGGCGGATGATTCATCAAATCGATGTTTTGGGTGCTCAAAAATGCAGTTGTTTGAGCCGATGTGTGAGAGCTC
>WOGO01001931.1:0-16883 GCA_015342085.1 Leptinotarsa defecta | reverse complement strand
TCGAAATTAATTTATATCTTCTAAACGGTAATAGATAGGTATAGGGAAATAGTATATGAATTTGTTGACAAAGTGATAATAAATCATGATATGATATTATATATGGGGTGTTTCATTTGAAATATCAAAGAAGCCGCTACTTTATAGTAGAAGCGACAACGCCGCTTCGTCTAAAATATTTTAGGCGTTTAGGTCATATTGATTTATGCATACTGTGAAATTTTCAGGTTGATTCGTTGAATAGTTTGCCAGAAACAGCTAATTAACGCTCATCATGAAAAGCCCTGTATAACAAACCAAAATCGTTTAAGGGTCTCGTAGGATCGGAGGTTAGGTCCGACCTTACAGATGTAGATGATATTGATTCAATGCTGAGTCCAAAAGGAGAAAAACTCAGATTAATCGATAGTTTTACTGAAATTACCGAATGGAATAATTAGAAATACTTAACTTAGGCTCATGTTACTTCAAAATTGTGCTCTGATTTGCAATCTTGATAAGGTAAGTGTTGTAACAAGTATACTTGAAAAGACTGATAATTATCATCCAACGAAATCTTCAACGTGGTCTTATCAAAATACATTTGTACGATGAAAAAAATTACATGTTTTTTTTTATGAACCTTAAGAAGCACAGCTGCTTATCAGAAACATATAGTGTGGTTAATTGAGTGTGCAATATATGGATTTTTTTTTAAGTAATTGCACAACCAAAATACAGATAGTTCCGAAAGTGGCGTTCCATGTATCTGATTGTCCGGTTATAAAATTGACAAAGAGTAGATCGCAACACACAACAAACGTATCGAATTTTCAAGCTCCTCAGCATTATTAAATGGTCGATCCTTGTTAACCTTTTGTTTTAAATATCTCCATACAGAAATCTAATGGGGTGAGATCTGACGAACGAGAACACCACCGTGTATCAGTATTTCGTCCTAATCATTTATCGCTAAATTTTTCATTTCTCCATTCTTAAACAATGTCGTTCTTGAAAGCTCACATTGTCCAAAAAATCCGTCAGTTGATCAGTTGGTATCTATTGTTATGAACGTGGATTCGTCTCAAAACAGAATGTGTCTATGGAAATCATGTTGATCATCTATTTGTCCTTGAGTCTACATGCAGAAGTCATACCGTAAGTCATAGTCTCGTTCTTGAACCGTTCAATTGAACCTTGGCTTATAGACATGATACTTATTTTTTATCTTCTCAACAGAGCTTCGTTTCACACCTGTATAACTAGAAATTTCTTGTGTGGATCTTCCAGGGTTTTCAACAACTGCCTGAAGTACTTCTAATTGATTTTCCCAGTACATATTGTTTTGGTACGTTCATTTTTATATTTATAGTCTAAACACCCAGTCTTTTTGGAGTTATTTTAAATTTTGCTTACAGTGGGATGGTGCACTTGTTTATCTGGATGACGTTCAATGAATATATCTGCTGCTTCAGGCACTGGTTTATAGTTATCTCCATAAATTAAAACTAATTCTGCCTTCTCGGCTAACGTTAACTGTTTTGGAGGAGGCATTCGAAATCAAATAAACTCAATAATAAAAACAATTTTTCAAGAATATCACAAAACTGTTATATTGTTCTCTTTCATCCTTCAATAGTTTTAATAGGATTTCATGTTTGTCCATTAATTTGTACAACTTTTTGATGAACATTTCAAAAACAAAATGTTTACATTGAATGAAAGTTTTTGAATATGCATATTATCATTAATGATGTTTTTTTACCTTGTTGAAAATGTGGTTTGCGAAATTTTAAATTTAACCTAAATATCGTTGCAACAAACATAAAGTTTCTGATTTCCCAAAGAATTGAAAATCCAACTCAATTTCACAAAAAAATTGAATTTGAACAAAGTTATGCTCAACTGATTTGATTGTGATTACTTTATGGAAGTACTGAGGGTGATCATAAAAAAGATACAAATTGTGACGCGTCGCACCGTGAATAAAAATCGCTTCAATTTTTTCTTCCAATGGACGAGAATTGACCATTTTAGAGATTGTTGACGTGGTACCTTTCTTCCAATAAAACCGAAAACTGAATGAGAATATTCTAATTGAGCAAAGATGTTCACTGTCGTACTGACATTTTTTGTCGTTTTTATAAACAAAAAATAACGCAACAAACATTATAGGGTTGTTGGAATTGCCATATGGCAGATACAAATGAATATTTCTAGAAATATCGACATTATTGTGTTTGTCTTCAGGAAATTGTGAAGTATTTGCCAGAAGCTCCAAAATGATGTGTCACAAGACCCTCCTATCCATTTAATTTTTTTCCCAGATGGCACCCAGTCGCCATCTTGAAAGTTTGATCTCTCAATTTCACTTCAAAATAAAGTATTCATGCAATAATTTTATTATCCCAAATTTCAATTTTTCAGTTGACCCGTTCAAAAAATAAAAGAAGGGGCATTAAAGAAATGCACTGTATAAGTTTTTAACGCTCCCCTGAATTATCCCTGCTTCCTGCAACCTCGAAGGACAGCTTATGGTGTATTTCGCAGTCGTGTGGTTGGAAACAAACGAATTAAGTATATCATCACCCTGTAAAATTTTGAAAAAGGGCAGTACATTTTTCAAAATTGAGTTAGTTACCCTATATGCCAATGTACAGGAATTTAATGAAAAAACTTAATCCATGAAAGTGTGTGAATATTATCTGAATCACAAATCGATTTCAATTAAATTCTACCTTTGAAATATCCGCTGTCCATATTCAAGCAGAAATTCTCAAGACTCTTGATTCTTCATGAAATGAAGAGGTCCAACTTCCTCTTGCTCAGTACTTGTTCAAAGCTGAGACTAATTCCAATACTGATGTGTATATAAACAGTTATAACTTTAAATTAGGCAAACGAAACTTTGGTTCAAAAAGTGACCGATGTAGCAAATTAAATACTATCAATGGGGAAAAAAGAAATCATAAATCAGGTTGGTGAAGCAAAGGTGAACAATTCATTTTTGTCTCAATCGCCAAATAAACATCCATTTGTAAAGACTAAAATCGCTTGCGAACACAAAGATTCCCACTATCACTGCAAAACCAAAAAAGATCCTGGACCCAACATTCAAATCTATTGATGATTCAAAACGGATCTTAATGACGAAGAGTGTACGAAACGAAACAAACGAGGACATCGATACATTGTAGAGACACGCACGACCCAGAATTGCGAATTACTCAACAGAAACAGTGTGAAGGCTGAATCTATGAAGATGCAAATGGCAGGTTTTTTATTAATGTGATTATATAATTCTAATGTTACCTGTTCAATTGCATCATCCGTTGATTCATTTGCCCGAAATCAGTATTATATTTTTGATAGAAATTTGGATGTTTCAAGCTACCTATCTATACGTTTTTTAATAATTTTCTACAGGAAATTTGCAAAGTTTGACAGAAGGGATACCGACCTATAAGTTCGTCACGTTTTTCCTATCACGGCTCTTACGTAAAGGGTTAATTATAGATACGTATAGATAGAAAATTTCTGGTACTAACCCTTTTGATATAATGAGACTGATAATAGAAGCAACAGGTTGTGCAATTTTTTTGATATTTCTTCAATGGTTGCCACACATATTACATCCATATCCATGTTTTTTTTATTTTTAAGAGTGGATATCGATTCAATTATTTAATTTCATTGGTTTCTTTTATATACGAGTATTTTGAGTTGGATGAGCGAGTTTTTCATTGTTTAAGGAAAATTCATTTTTTTGTACTTTATTGGGGAGTTTTGAACCTACTTCAGTGAAATATTGAGAAAACGCATTTGCTATTTCAAATTCATTGGTCACTTTTTCCTCGTTCTCTAATTTTATTTCATTTATATTGTAATCCTTTTGTAAATTCATATTTGATATCTCTTTGTTCACTTTCCATAGATTTGTTGTCGAGTTAACATTTTGATTCATTTCTTTTGGATGAAAACTTTATTTGCAGATTCACATTGGTAATCTTTGTATTTTTTCATGTTTTGATAAGAAGGATATTTTTTCATGTTTTGATGAAAAGGATATTTTTTCATTATCTGGTAGAGTTCAACTTTTCAGTTAGTTGATTTTGTTATTCCTCTTGTACTGAAACAAATTTCAGTTCATTTCTTTTGATTTTGCCAGTTTTAGTGGATTTCTTCGAATTGTTCGCTAAAGCTTTCTGCAGCAATGTTAACATCGGTATTTAGTCGAATAAATTTCTTCCCAGTTAGTTTTTTTTTAGTTTCAGTTCCTTTTTTTGTATTTGAATGGTTTGTATTTCTATAGATTATTCATTTGTTCAGTGTAGGGTAGCATTATTTGGGAAATAGGAGTGAAATGATAATTGATGTTCATTTCATATATCACTAGCGATCCGCCCCGGCTCCGCACAGGTGCAATTCTGATACTAAATATACATACAAACGTGTGTGATCACTGCTGATCATAAAGTGCTACAGGGCCGCTGCAATCCATAAGAGATGGATATACCATCGCGGACTTTTTTGTACACCTTGTTAAGGCGTACAATACTGTAGTACATTATTTTGATCTGTCTCGTAGTGTTCAGCCAATGTAATCCCAAATAAAAATGTGTTTATTTATGACATTACATTAAAAACCTTTAAAATTATCAGTGTTTCTCTACTATTTTATACATGTTATTTACATATAAACCTTCTTCCTGAATCACCCTATTAAAAAAACAATAAAATTCGTCCCCTAATTTTAAAGATCTAGGCATACATAGGAACAGACAGCGGGAAGAGACTTTGTTTTATAGTATGTATTGACTAGCTGGTTAGGTTATATTAGGTCCAAAGTAAGTGGGCCTATTCAACCTTTCACCGCAACCCGCAAGGGTTTATTGTGGCTCACATCTATTCATACTCGACCAAATAAACCGAGCTTCTTAACGAAGCCAATTAATTTGTATGGTGAGTGGTTTTTCAGGTCAGATGGTAACCGTACGGCTCTGCCAAACTCTAAAAACCTGATTCGGTCCTCAGCGGGGCAGACACAAAGTATATGCTCTGCTGTTTCATCGTTAATGAGGTAGTCATAGTCAAGGTGCAAGATTCCCACCTTGATACCCGCGACAACCTTCCCATATAAGGGTTTCTGCACGCCAACTACACCTGACGATGCCTTGGATTCAACCGTGCAGGGCTTTTTTGATATGCACGTTCGAGGAAAAAGAAAACCATTCATTTCCCGAATAAGGTTTATCCATCAGTGAACATTATATAAAATATATCAAACAAAAACAGTGGCGTAAGGTATTCAATAATACATTACATTTTTCGCCTCTGGTTTTGGTCAATCATCACTTGACAGCAAACGTTTTCTAACCTGCTCATGGGGGGTTTGTTCCTCCACCTGAGACAGATTCTGCGTACGCCGCTCAAGAATTTAGTGCAAGGCGGTTTTATAAGGTAACTCAGTCGTTTCCTGGCTACACCACCAAACCTTTTTTTTAATTTCAGTTATTGGATCAGGAGTTGGAGAGTTGAGAAGCTCTCGCTCCTGAACTAAATTTACAGGGAGGTCAGTTGGAGCCGTAAACTCGACATACATTTCCTCTATAGACCCAGCGTCAGAAATAATTTTTGAATTTTCTCTGTCCATAAAAGTCCAACAAGTAGCTAGGGAAAGAAGGTCAATCACGACAGAGCCTCGCATTACCGTGACAAGGTAATGCTACGACGAGAGGGCGTCCGGTATCTCGAAGGTTCCATAGAGACAGCTGATAAGGTCAGTGTGATTCAAGCTCTCGGCATGGATACACACACCTTAGAGTTAAGCAATCGTTGGGATAGCATTCAGTTAGGGAATAACAAAACCACAAGTGAGTCTGTCATTCCCGTAATCAGCGGGGCTACGTGAAAGCAAGCATCCGATGGCCGGTTTGCTCAACCCCAACATCCCAAGCCAATGCACTCGCCAAAAACACCATGCACAGTGGTTCAGGCAGTGGAAGATGAACAAGGACAGCTGGACGGTTTGCCCTTAATTGGTAGCAAATTGCCAAAAACGACTCTCCTCGATAGGAAGACTTAACAGATTGTCTCTGGTCTGGATTCCTAGCCATACTGGCCTGGATGGTAATGAAGCTGCTGACTCTCTTGCAAAGGAGGGTGCTGCAAGCGGCTTCATCGGATCAGAACCTGTCATTGGTAACGCTTTAGGCTTTGCCCAACAAACATTGAACACCTGGATGGTAAGAAGATTTATGGACTTCTGGCAGAATCTTCCAGGGTTCACTCACTCCAAGGCGTTTATCCACCCTTCGAAGCTTGATACCCAACAGTTGTTGGACTACAGTAGGGATGAACTACGATGTCTTACAAGCCTTTTTACAGGTCACTGTCATTTGAATCATCACATGCAGAGACATGGACTGTCGGAAGACAGTGTATGTTGCCTCTGTTTGGAAAATGAAGAAACAGCAGAGCATATACTTTGTGCCTGCCCCGCTGGGGATCGAATCAGGTTCCTAGAGTTCGGCAGAGCCGTACTCTCACCATCTGACCTGAAAGATCACTCATCGTACAGACTGATCGGCTTCGTTATGAAGCTGGGTTCATTTGGCTGAGTGAGAAAATTTGTGAGCCATAATAAACCCTTGCGGGTTGCAAGAGTTCATTGTAACTTTTGGAGCTAGTGCTTACGATTCTATATCTGGGTTGAAAGTTGAAAGCTTTAAACGCAAGTCACTTTCCAAAAAAAACCTTTTTCTTTATTTATTTTTCAAATATACAAAGTGGAGAATGCTCTCTCACATAAATATGTGGTTGAAAACCCCATCAGCTCTTTTTAGGCTATGTTCGAAAGAACTGGATACTCTCCCATAGCCTTTGACTATATTCGCAATTAATTTGATTTGTTACGAGACAAGTTCAATTTTCTAGCCTATGAAAAAGTTTAAAAAAGATTGTGGAGTGAGAAATCAAATTTTGAGGAGTACCATTTTAGATATAGATATAGATTCAGTTATATGAAAACCACTGTTTGCCATTCAGTTTTTACTCCGAACATTTGTTATGAGTTTAAAACAAACAGACCTAAATATGAAAAAAGTGATTATTCACCATATCACCTTCACTCCTTCACCTTCACTTTCTTTGACACTTTTTAGTTTGGTAATCAAAATCATTTTTATAAAAAACTTGATTCAATAATGAATTCGTTTTCTGGCGACATCCCTAGATTGTAATGTTATATACTAGTGACATTTTGGATAAAAGAAGTTCCGCCAGTTGAAGAAATTTTTCATAGAACTGTTGAGAAGGTTGAATGAGATGTGAAGGTGATGTGGTTAATAAATACCCATGTTTTCCAATGGTTTCGATTGTGCAAAAAGAATGCTGAAAAGTTGCAAATTTTGGGAACTGTGTAGATTAGATTAGATTAATATGGGGCTTCTGTGCTGAACCTTTTTTGGCGGGTGCAGCATATCCAAAATTTTACCAAAACTTTGACAGTTTACTCAAAGGAAGACTGATTATAAATTGACGTTGACAAATTTATTCACTCATCCAACACATCATTGTTGAACATTCGATCGAAAAGTCGCTTGAAAGTTGTCGACTCGATCAGCAAATTCAAAATGAATATCAAAGTTGAATTTAAGTTTTCTTGGATTATTATTATTATTGATTTTCATCGTAGGATCCGTGACTGAATACTTTGGAAGTGGCAGACTGCGCAAAATCATTAATAGTTCGTGATCCTCGTCATTGTACTATTTGTGATTTGAAGTCTGAAAATTAATTTACTGCACTAGAAAGCTTTCGTTATCCGAAGACGTTTAACAAAAATTTACGAAGATGAACTTCAGACGGAAGAGCAGATTACCGTGTGTTATATTTAGATAATAAGGTTTCCTCAAAATAACTTTGAAATGTTTTCATTGTTCTTATATTTGAGTATGCTCTTGTGAGTCTTGTATGGAGTCGTTTGAAGTTTATATATCTCTGTTTGTTCCTGTCGTCAATAATTTTCAATTGAAATATTCAATTTATAATCGACTTCAACGATACTGTGCAATCTTTCAACTGCAATTATGAAAAATGTTTATTGATACAATTCTACGCTCCTGTATTTTCAAAGAGAGTATAGGACATACTGGAAATGTATCTCCAAAAGTGACCAACGGTTATAAGATATGCCAAAGCACTGAATGTTGTTATTTCTGTATTGGCAACTGAAAGAAACTTCGCTTCAGGAATCAATCAGATCTCGAGTTCTTCTACAGTCGAAGTAAAATTTCTGTACATTCACCCAGTTTCATCAATATGACTATTTCAATCAGAATAGTTTCCTGCCCTGTAAGAAGATGTTTTTTAACTGAAGTTGGTTTGAGTAACTTGGGTTTTATGGAAGTTTTTCATTAACAAATATTCATACATAAATTCATTTCATTATAAGTTTTGAACAAAAAACTATTTGATTACAGCTCGACCACAGCCTCCAGGAAAGCCTCAATTGACGTCGGAAGTTGAAAGCACCCCAGACTTAGTAACAATCTGTTGGAAACCACCCATTAGCGATGGCGGCTCCCCTATCTTGGGATACTTGGTCGAACATAGGAGAACAGGATCCCCACACTGGGTCCGATCGACTCCCATACCCGTCACGCACCCAGAAGTAACCATAAGCGGTCTGGAACCCGGATGGCGTTACCAATTCAGGATCAGCGCTCAGAACGCTGTTGGCATATCTGATCCCAGCGACTTATCAGAACCCATAACTGTCACTCTACAGCGATCCGCCATCACTGCCCCGAAATTTACGCAAGACGTTCAAGAAACAACCGCTTTGGAGAACGAAAAAGCCGAGTTCATCGTTCACTTCCTAGGACAACCAGCCCCTAGGGTATGTTGGTTCAAGGACGAGTTCGAAATATTCAGCAGCAGGAGAATAAGGATCGTCACTGAGAGCGACAAAAGCATCTTGACCATTTATCAGTGCTCTCTATCTGACGAGGGAGAGATCAAATGCACGGCAACGAATCGAGCTGGACACGTCTCCTCCAAAGCGAAACTTACCGTCGAAGCATTTCCGAGCATCCGACTGCCTAGGCAATATGAAGAGGGGTTGCTCTTCGAAATAGGGGAGAACATCAAACTGAAGGTTTCGGTGGCAGGGCGACCAACTCCTCTAGTGTTTTGGAGTCACGATGGTGAGTCGATCAATAATAACGACCGATACGATATCGAATACGCCGACAAAATGTCTGTTCTCAAAATTGCGGAAGCTGAGAGAAGTGACAGGGGGGAGTACGAAGTTAAAGCTGTTAATAAACTCGGGCATGACATTCAGTCCTTTTTGGTCACCATCACAGATAAACCCTCGCCCCCTGGCAAGGCAAAGGTTGTCATGACCCTAGGTAGATCAGTAACTTTGTCTTGGAGTACCCCCGAAGATGATGGAGGTTATCAAATAGGTAACTACATCATAGAGTACTATAGACTTGGTTGGAACGTCTGGCTGAAAGCTGCTACGAGTAGGCAAGTGACTACAGTTCTTGGGGATTTAATCGAAGGAAGCGAATATAAATTCAGGGTCAAAGCAGAGAGCTCGTATGGGATCAGTGAACCCAGTGAAGAATCAGAGGTTGTTTTCATACCAGATCCAAAGAGAGGCATCTTGGAACCTCCGACAAGGGGCCGTAGTCAGCCTCGTGAGGTGAGTCATGGATTAATTACTCCTGTCGCCCGGAGAAAGCACAGAAATCGGTCTCAAAGCTCCTCGAGAGTAGAAAGCAGTTATGTCACCCCCAACTCGGTACCAAATGCTACGATGGCACCCAAACGTCCTGAACGAACAAAAGTCAAGAGCCCTCCTAAGACCCCAGAGCTGTCTCCCTTGGTGAAGAAGAGGGAAGTTGATGCGAAGGCGAATAGGGAGCTTTTCGAGCGATCCGATAGATCTTCTATGGCTAGAGAATTGTCTTACGGTAGTCCTGAGATTAGGCTCAAAAGAGATACCCAAAAAACAACATTACTCCATGCCAACCCCTCCAGTGGATCTGAGAAGTCCAGAACTCCTAGTCCCACGTCTGGAAAAGCTGGTGATCATAAGTTTTACAAGGTTAAAATCGAACCTCCTAGTGGAAATGGGGTGAAAAATAAGTCACCCAGTCCTGAAAAAACAAAGGAAAAATCACCTAGGGAAAATAATGAAAATTTCACTGGCAGTTCAGAATTCATGTTGGTATTATATCCTGGTGAGAATGAAAAAGGTGAGGAACACTAATTCATATGTGCTGAATCGAAAAGTTATATTAATATTATTTTCGATAGTATACTTTTATAAGAAGACCATTGCGTCATATCGATTCCCAATGTTTGTAGGTTTTGTCACACACATAATCCTAAAATTGTTGAAATATTAAAAAATTGTTATAGACCAGTCTACTTCATTATCACGAATATAAGAATGTTTGTATGAAGATACTTGTCCGACATGTTTGAATCATTATCTGAAATATTTTCAGAGATTAGCTAGTCTACTAATTCCTCTTTTTTAGGCAAATCCAGCTTTGAATTCGACAATGATTCTGTACCACCACCAATGTCTCTGTCTGCTCCAGAACTTGGAGCTGATTCGTCAATTTTCAACAATATCCGCAGATCTGCTAGTTCTACCGAACTTCTGTATGAAAAAACTATGCTTCGATTGTACGAAGCTGCGGAAGAGGAAGAGTTGAAGAAAAAAGAACAGTCATCTACAAGCGAGATTCCCAAAATACAGATAAATTCCAAGGACAACCAGAAAATTGTTGGTCTGGAAAGGAAGCACTCGTTAATTAGAAGACTTTCCATAGGTGGACCACTCCAAAAACAATCCCTGTTGTCACAACGAAGGCACACTCTTGTAAGTCCGATAGAATTAAAGAGCGATGGTGGTCCTGAAAAGAAGTTGAGAAAGTTTCCTGGGACACTATTGAATAAACAAGAATCAATGATGAGACAAAGATCGCAGTCTGTGGAAAATGAGGAAAACATTCCAGACGAAATGAGGCAGAAGACGGTTTTTACCAAGCAATCAATCGCAAACAGACAAGAAATGAGCATATCAGATGAAGAAAAATGGGCTGATGACTATGAATCCAGTACAGAAGATTCGGAGTCATCAGAAGAAGATGATGATCTCAGGGAGATTCAGAAGCACTACAAAAAGATTTTCTACGATGACGAAGGAGAGCAGGAAACATACCATCCAAGATTGATGACAGGTATGATAGTACATCCGATAAACGACAAGGAACCTTTTGAAATCTTAACCAAAAGAAAGGAGCCACCTAGTCCCGACTTTGTACCGAAACCAATTCTGAAGAAGGTAGAACCCGATAAAGAGTTGAAACTCACAAACTCATTGGCGCCAACCCCAAGTCCAAGAAGCGGATCACATTCTCCTCTCTCTCCTGGTAGCCCACAGAGGTCACGTTCACAATCGATAGCAGGGGGGTCATTCACTCTACCTTCGTCACAGAAACCAGTACCCGAGGAAAAGCTGGGAGGATCTAGACCTAGATCTCTTTCTCTCACACATCAAGAAGACCTATTATCTAAAAAAGGCAGTTTGAGTGATAGACCTCTCATTCTCCAGAATCAAAAACCCCCATCTTTAATGCACAGCATTTCCGCAGTAGCAACGATAACTGGCATCACTGCTGCTAGTATTGTCATACCAGACAGGCTTCTAGAGAGACAGAAAGACGCAGAGGAGGCAAAAGTGGTTATAGATCACTATGGTGATATAGTCAAGAACTACGGTGGAAGAAGGAAGAGCAACCCACAGATTTTGATGGATAGAGATGCTCTAAAGAAAGCTGCAGAGGAATTAGGAAATTATAAAAACGAAACTATAAATAAAGTGGAGTCTTCAACATCTGAGCCTAAGAACGTCTCATATAGGGAAGGAACTCTCAAAAATGAGTTGGTTATCTCCAGTTCCGAAACAAATGTAGATGGAAATAATGCTATTCAGAAGCCCAAAAGAGAAAATCATGTTACTCAAGACCGCGTCGTAGAGAAAAATGAAGATAGAAATAAGTTCGCTAACATATACGAACATTTTCAAGATTATACAAAAAGTAATTCTCTCCCTGAACAGAAAACTGTGGAAGATCTACCCAATAGAACAAAGGAACGTTCTATTTCCAAATCACCACCAAGAAATGGTAAAACGGGTCCAAATGCAAACGATTTAAATTCCTCTTCACCTAGGGATGATTACTGGGATTATGTAAATCCTAAGTTAGATACTCCCATTAAGAGAAATCCAGCAAGGTCAGATATCAGGACCAGAAGAGGAAGAACTTCCCCTTCACCAATAAGGAACTCTACTTTTGTACCACCTACTACTAGTAATGAACAAAATATTCCTCTAGGTAACTCTATGCAAAGGAGGAATCGGACTTCTCCATCCCCAGTTCGCAGCCAATTGAGTAAAACACCACCAAATATGAATTATAGCAGAAGGTCCACCCCATCTCCTCTTAGAAGGGCACGCCCAATGTTCAGGGAAATAATGACTCAAACTTCTGATGAGTTGATGTCTTTAGATAGCGACTCCTATTCCAGAGCCTCCTCACCTTCTGGACGATCCCTAAGACAAGAAAAATTAATTGCAGCGGCAGAGGTGAAGGTTCATAGATTTGTAGATTATATCACTGACTTGGCGATGTTCGCTGTTGCTTGTTGGTTGTATCTGTTCAGGAATGAACTGTTAGCCATACCTGTATTGATGATTATGGTGTACAGGCAGTTACAAGCAGAGATTTTGAAGAGGATTCCAAAGTGGTTGTTACGGAGAAGGCATCGCAAATGACAAATCTTAAGAGATATTTTTGTAATGATGGTTTAAATCCACTATTGGAATAATTTCTTCGAGAGGAGACAATGTCAAAAAAATACTTCTGACAGTGAGTTATTTGTAGTAGTAACTTGCATGTTCAGTGACGCTTGAATGGAAAATTGCACACAATAAATAATCACAATATAGTTGCTGTTACTTTTTTGTGAAGACATGTCAATAATAATTGCTAGAAGTAAAAATTTCCTCATGAGTGAAATAAGTGTATTGGGGGTTGTTTTCCAGAAAAATGAAAGTACTAGTTCCATCCATTTGGCTATCTACAATTTGATATATCTATCTCAAATATAAATTGTTGAGAGAGCATAAAAAATTTGTTTAAAATTATATACAGGGAATCTCATTGAGTTTTGTGAAAATAATTCACTATTATTTTGGCAACACTTGTTTGAAAATCAAAAGATGATAAACAAATGTTGATGATTTTCAGAAAGAGGCAATTTCTCCTCATTTTAAATTATTTTTCATGAGAATACTGGAAGATTGGAATATTTGAAGGCATCTAGTAATGCCTGCAATATAACTGCTATTGAATTGGTATCGAATGACAATCAAAATTATTGGTTTTTTTCATCTGTCAATAAGAACTGCATCTGTCAATGCAGTTCTTTCAATTCATATATTCAATAAAGAAAACATTTCAATACATACAGAAATTTTGACAATCTCTCTTCATTAATTACTGTGTATACTCAATATTGCAAATGTCGATTTGAATTCATTTGAAAGAAAAGTGTATGAAATCTAAACACCTTTTTTTGACTAATTATTGTTAATACTTATCGTATTTCGAAAAATTACTGAAACGTGTCATGAAATTAGAAACACTAACTATTCATCTTGATTGTGAATAAAAAATGTTTGTGAGATTTAAATGTCATTCAATCAATGTCATTTCAATCAAGCATCGAGATTTTTGTTGTTAACAACTCTAGCCATTGAATGTTAGTTATTTGTTTAAATTTCATCAGTATATTGAAATTGATTATGAATTTCGTAATAAAATGCTGTTGTAAACTGTTTTCATTCTCGTACCTCCCACAGCACCAACAAAAATAGATGCCAGAAAGAGCCTATATTTATTTCAGGAATTTTATAACCAGCAGAAGTTCGCCATCTAGTGATGGGGCTCCAAACTATTTGTAGACTCCAGTGTATTTCAAAACATATTCGAAAGCAGTACGAAGTGAGCGACATCTAGGTTTGTTGAAAAGAACGTCACACTAGAGTCACAAATATTCATATATTCGTTGAAAAATTAACTTTTTTTAAGAGTCGGCGTTGTAGGACGAGCCAAAATATAAAATTTTGCTCGGTCTGAATAACTCAATTCATTACGATGCTCCGGCCAATGATAATAATAGTTATAACAAAAATAAAAATTTTCTTTCTTGTGCATCCCCGAGCTGCAGATGAACTTGGTTTATTTTTGGACACATTTGTATCACAGAGTTATACTTCGTTCAGCAAAAGGCAAACACTTTACTTCTGCAGTAACATAAAGATAGGCCAATACATGGTTTTTCTTCGACAGTATTGGAGACTATTCTGGATACTAACAATCGAAACTTCGAGAAGTAATTCGCTTTGAAATCTTTGAATCTTCATTTATTTTTCATTGTTCAATTTTCAATTGTTGCTTCTGTTTCATTTTATTGAAATTTCATTTCAGGATTTTCAGGCTGAATATAATTTTTATTTTCTGTTATTCATTTTGATTTTATTGAATTTTTCAGGTATTTAATATCATTTTATATCATATTAGAAAATGGATTTTGATTATTTCATCATTTTAACAACTTTTTTTCAGAACCATTCATTGAATATCGAACATGAATATGAAAATTAAAAAAAAATTGATTTCGAATGTTGGGTTAAAATTCGTTATAAAGGGCCAAAATCAATTTTTGGGCAACTTTTTCAAATCAAAAATCACAGTAGGCTGATTTAAGGCTGCCACTCAGGCTAAGTATTGCGATAAGTGTGGCCCATGAAGGTATACCGCCTGTATTAAAAATCAAATATCTACCATCAAAAATGATTACTGAAATACAGGGGTGCCTGCATCTTTTTGAGTGTGTCACATTATATAACTATATAATTTCGAAACTGAGATGATACTAATTTCCTTATTTTTTTTAACTTCTCCAATTCTGTGTACCAATACCAAGGAATCGGTAGAAAGAGTGAAAAGAGTATTTTCCAAACAGGATCATCTACTGGCCACATAGAATACCAACGAAAGTTCATATTCAATCTCATTGGTGTGGTTTGTTGGGGTTCTTGAAGTTCTGAAAAGCAACCAAGTATGTATTGAAAACATATGTTTTTCTGTTAACGAGCTAACGAACGACATTCCTTAGAAGTCGAAACTTCAAGGAAAGGATTATTGAGGTCTTAACTTTGAACTTGCGATTCCTGTCTACCAAAAATAATTCATTCAGTAATCCCTTCAATACATTTCTGATACTCACATAACAGGTTTGTTCTGGTTCTACGGACTTCAGGTTCTAGGACGTTAGGATCATACGCAGTTGATATAGAGCGTTCTGGTTTATTGAGGATAATTTTGGATTGAAGAATCCTCTGGTTTGATTTCGAATGCGAAATGATCCTAAACTGTCTTGAACCGTCCCGAATCGTTCTTGCTCTCCTGAATTCTTGAGAACTGTTCCCATTGCTCATGCGCATTCATGTGGCAATTTGTTCGGGCTATTTTCTAGGATGTATTTTTTTTATTTTAATAATTAATGATTAGATAACATTTGAACTGACCACAAGGATACGTTACATAACAAAATGGACATTATCAAAAGTATTTTCTCATCTTCATCTCTTCATATATACAATAGGTGGAACAGTGGTCTCATCAAAATGCGTTCTGGTTTAACCAAATGTCCGAGACTATTTCGGACTGTTTGAGATTTTTTGCTTGTACACATCATGTCAGTTTCCAAACAGTTTCGGATGTTGGCATCAGAATAAACCTAACTATACATCAATACAAATACCTAGTCATAGAACACACGAAAACTGAAACATATGTATTAGGATGATGGAAATGGATGGAAAAACATTCATGACGATGCATCAAATGAATAGAAAGTGATACTCTGCTCAGTATTGAAATGTCATTATTTATTTCCAACCAGAACTATTTTATCTTTGAACTTGTCACATAATTTCCTTGAATCAACAGAAATCAAAATTTTCAGGTTTCTTTTTTTCATGAAGTAGAATCATTCAGTAAAGCTAAATATATTCTATGTGCAAAGGAGTTGTTATTAAACTATTACCATTAATAATAAAAACAAAATTTTGAATTGGAATTTCGAAATATTTATCTTTCGCAACTACCTACACCGCAGGTCCTGATAAATGCCTGCCAGAAAGCAACTACTTTTTTGGCTAATACAATGCCGAATAATGAATTATATTCGACAGACCTTCATGCAAGATACCTCACAAAGTTGAGTTCAGCAGATGTTTCTCGTTTATCCAGCAGCAGGATCATACTGAAATTATTCGAGTAGATTACCCGCAGACCAGTTTCGAGGTATTATTTCTCATCAGGAAATATGCGACCCAAACATCAAAGTGTCTGGGACACTTTGCTACTTGGAAGCATTCGACGAGGATTTGGAGTCGACATCCATATCCTCATATAAGAGAAAAAGTGTTAACAAATTAACAGCTCAATCTCGTGAACAGAGCCCCAAGCGGGGTAGAAACATCCCATGTACTAATACTCTATTGGAGATCAAACCGTGTGTGTATTGAAGACTGTATCGATGAGAGATAGATAAGTATCTATACTAGTACGTATGTATCTTCCCTAGATACAGCCAGGGAATCGTTAAATATGAAAAGTTCATTATATACTTCCTAGATCATTGAAAACATCCTCCACATGAACCCCTCATAAATCCCTCAACAGTAAAGACACGCTCGAAGAAACCATTATATGGCGAAACACGTGTTGCGTTTTTGTAAA
>WOGO01001930.1:0-16884 GCA_015342085.1 Leptinotarsa defecta | reverse complement strand
GGTCTGCATTTGGGCATTGTTTCCTCACCAACTTTCCTCAATTTCTGTTGTGGGTATTCTCCATGTCTTGTCGGATCTTCAAAAATGTGCTTTCAATTTTGGCAAAGATTGGTCCATGATCCTCTTCCAAGATATCTCTTCTGATTTCTTCAAATCGTTCTGTGTTGTCCACTAATATTCAGTTGGCGAACAAAATGTTAGTCTGAGAATACTGAGAGGTTTAAGATTTGAAAGTAGAAAAATAATTTTTTCAGTACGACTTTGTAACGAAGTTAGTAGAACGTTACAACTTCCACGAGAAATTTATATTAACCCTACAAATAATAATTTTCATTGGTAAACAATGATGTTCATTGTCGTACTGACATTTTTTGTTGTTTTTATAAACAGAATAAAATAACTAAACAAACCTTATCGGGTTGTTGGAATTGCCATATGGCAGATAAAAAAGAATATTTATAGAAATGTTGATATTTTTGTGTTTGCCTTCAGGAAATTATGAAATGTTCCGCCATTTTGTAGTAGGTTTAGATATTGACTTCATATTCTATTATTGTGAAGTATTCGCAAAGAGCTTCAAAATGATGTATCACAAGATCCCCCATTTCCTTTCAATTTTTTTTTCATAGATGGTGCCTAGTCGCCATGTCGAAAGTTTCATCTGTCAATTCCACTTCAAAATAAACTATTCATGCATTAGTTTCTTATCTGAAATTTCAATTATTTGATTTGACCCGTTCAAAAAATAAAAGGGGGTGGACATTAGGGAAATGCACTGTATAAATTTAATGATGATTCATATATTTTTCTTCAAACAATAATAAGCTTCGTAGTGAGTTAATGAAGATTTCTGAATGACTTGAAAAGGACTGAATTGAAATTTTTGTACAGAATTTTCACTGAATTTGCTAGAACGCTTCATCAATAAACTATTATTTTATGGGAAGAAAGGTTTTGGCTTTCTACTTCTTCGTCTTTATAAAAAAATATGGAAAACTTTCTGAAAAAAACCGATTGATTTCAAAATGAACTACAAAAATGTGTAAATCATGCAAAAAAGTACTTTTCAGACACAAACTGGAACAAAAAGTCCTCTCGAAACAACTAATTTCATATTGAATTACACGAAAGAAAAAGTACTTTCGAAACAACTACTTTTTTATGAAAATTTAATTTTACAAAAACACTTTTTTTCTTTTCGTGTTCATTTTTACTCCAAACATCATCAGATATTATTCACAAGATTGCTACATAATATTGTTTATGAAGAAAGTAAATTTCACACACATGGAATACTGTCATCCTCAATAGTGGACATCCGATGTTTCGGAATTAGTCACTTGCCTCATTGCCTCTTTAGCACCAATCTGGAAACATGGAGAGAAACATGGAGAGTCAATAGCTGTTAAGCTTGATATGTCTAAGGCTTTTGACCGTGAGTGGCATGAATGTTTGCTGGCCAAACTTCGATGCTATGGCTTGTCGGATCGTAAACGTTCCCTTCGAGTGGCCATCGATGGATATATGTTGGAGACAATATGGATCCCTATGGATCCTGGGGATCCCCAGGGATTCCTATGGATCCATATTGTCTCCAACCCTCTTTTTATTGTATATCAACGACAGGAAAAAAACCCAGGCATCGGTTTTCTCCAAAAAGATAAATGTCTCCGAACCGGATGTAATAATGTTAGGTCAGACAATTCCACTGTCTGCTTCGATAAGTATGTTGGGGGATAAATGGACACCAGTATGTCTTGGCACAATCATGTCGCTGGAATTGCAAATGCTGCTTCCCAAAAGCTGGGAACACTGTTCCAAACCAGAAAACTATACACAACTCAGCAAATTTTTATGCTTTATAAAGCTTAGATCAGACCTTCTTTGGAGTATTGTTCCCATGTATGGAAAGCATACTCTGAAGCTGCTGGATTCCATCCAAAGAAGAGCCATCCGTCTGATTGGAGACGCGAACATCACTTGCAACCTTGACATTCTGGAACATCGAAGAAAGGTTGGAGATTCTTCTCTCTTCTATAGATAATTTCACGGGAAGTGTTCAACGACTTGGCACATTTGATTCCCCCAAGACCGGTACATTTCAGAAACACGCGATGGAATGTTTTGAGGTTCAACTCAGTACACCTCCAACTTCACTGTTCAAGAACTCTTTCATTTAAAGAACTGCGTTTCTGTTCCAGAGAACGTTTTTTCAAATGGATTTAATCTTCTGTGATTCAAGTCCAATGTGAATGACTGCTTTCGCATAGGCACCGTTCTTAAGCGCCCTAAGGATTTTCCTGTAGTGCTTGTGTTTTCTTGAAAAAAAAAAACTCATGTCATCAATAACAGTATGTGATGACATTCATTCCCTTATTTGATTTTATCCCAGCCATACGAATCTGGTTTAAATTGAAAGGGTTATATTTTTAGGGAATAATTTCTGAGAAAGGTTTTGACTTTTTACTTCTCCATCTTCATTTGGTCATTTGAATAAAAACTTTCACAAATCTTCAATGGAAATTATGTACAAAATGGAAATTATGCTGTGCAACACGTTCAGTGTTCATAAATTAATATTTTTTTTTCAATTACCTTCACATATGTTAATGGAAAAATTTCGATTTTGAACGTGATGATAAAGTAGGAGAGAGGCAATTGGCTAAAATCAGCACTAAACGCACTAACTTATGCAACAATCAATTATACTTTTTAGAAATTTAATCCAGATGCCTTCTAGAAAATATCTAGTTTCCCCGGCAATGGAAGCGGTGAAATAAATGAGATAATCTTTAAAGGACTGGAAATATAGGTCGAGAGTTTCAGGTTGGGTTGAGTGGTATTTGTTTAGATTTCAGTTGTGACCTACTACATTATATAATATTACACGAAAAGCAAAGGACAAATTTAAATAGTAAATAGTGGGGCTTTGCAGCAAATAAAATAGTACTCTTTGAAGTTTGCCCAAGTTTCGGAAATAAACCAAATTGTTTCCATCACCAGGGATGAATTTTGTTGAGGATGTTTCATGAACATTATTTGATAAAATACGTCACAGTTTAAAATTATTTAATGAGGATCTCATCCACACGTGGTTAGGGAATGATCAGAATAGTACTTATCTATTTATCTTTTAATTTTCATGGAATTATTTTTCAGCAGCTTGACTGCATTAACCTTTCTCGATTTTATATAATTTCTAGAAAGATTTGGATTCGTTTTCTGATGGCATTACAGGATAGCTTTCCAAATTTCTGCTACCACAGTTGTCGGTTAATTGGTCAAATCACCAACACTGACATAAAAACTTGTCAAGTTGACTTGGGTGTCACACCAATAAGTGGTTCCAATTATGTCTTGCTTGCGTTTACTCAGTTATTTTCATCCGGTAATTTTGAAACCAAAAAATTAGGGGAAATATGATTGGTAGATATAGTAGAAATATCAGTATTATCTTCACAGAAAAAGTATATGTTTGATCATAGACAATAAAATTACAAGGTGTAATTGATCGGTTTCATAAAATATTTGGCACTTATCTAGAGGGGGTTATTATTCTTCACTTCTACACTCTCAGTATATGATTCTCCTGCCAATTCATCTCTAACTTTGCTGGTGTAGGGAACTTTATTTAGAATGGTTATGTCAGTGCATTTTCTTCAATTATTGGGATTTATAATCACTGAATAAGTTATAATATATTCAAATCATACACACTTTGAAAGGTTTTTACATTCGGGATTGAAATTTTCATTGTTGCTGATTGTAAAATAATTTTCCATTGCACCATCACAACCACTAATTCTTGAAGAGTGCGAAATGGAGTTTGAGACAATTACTTAAATATTGGTGTTGCTATGATAACCTGTCGGAAAAATGATAACATATTCCACGCAGGACATATGAATGATAAAATATGTCCATATTTGGACAAACAACTGAAAAATCTGAAAAATCAATAATAATAATAGTGATAATAATAATAACACGTAGTCCTTCTCGACCACCAGGGCAAGACGATATTTGTTGTGGAGTTTTCAGTTCCTGGCGAGACGAATATCGTCCGAAAAGAGGAAGAAAAACGGATAAAATATCGGGATTTTCTCTTCGAACTCCGCAGATTCTATCCAGATCACTCTGTCAAGATGGCTGTTCTGATCATTGGAGTCCTTGGTGAAATGATGTCCTCTCTACTCTCGAATCTTAAGATCATACTGGCTTGCCGCACTAAGGCAGAAATCTTAGCCGCACAGATGCAGAAGGCTGTCATTCTTGGCTCACTGCGCTTGCTCAGGGTACATGATTCTCGGGCCCAATGATCACTTACCCCACGGTGTGGGGAGTGGTCATTGATTGATAATGCTGGCGCGCCCTCCCGAATGTATCGGGGCTTCGGGGGATAGGGCCTGACCAGAGCACACTACGGTAAAAAATAATAATAATAATAATATGCTGTTTGTATGCTTGTTTTTACCATATCACTGTATTTATCTTTTTCTGTCAGCTTTGAATTTTTATTTGTTTTCCCTTTTGACGAGTCAATCTTTTCTGCAATAAGTTATTATTTACTCGTATTAGTTCATTATTTTCCATGAGCGGAGCATACTTATCATTTTTTCTGAGAAACTTTTTAGCATCTCATCTTCCGTTTTCAGCTTTTCAATTTCATTTGTCTCCTTATCTTCAGAAACTTGTTTCATGTTAAAAAAAACTACAGTTATCATACTGTCACACATTTCTATGCATTTTGGTTTAGTTTTTAGAGCACATTATGACTGTTTCCACACACCACACATGTTAGATACTTGTTAGGTTTTGTTTGTTAACATTTAGAATTCTACAAAGAGATGTTTCGGAAGCCACAATTCCCAAAACGTCATTAATTTTGTGTTGGAACTTTTTAACAAAATACGACAGACGTCCTTCCGTCTTAGGAATGTCGTAAATAATCGGTCTAATATTGGAATACTCATACTCGGGAATATCAGTTGCTGGTGCTCTACTAGGCCGCTTCTTTCTTGGAGTGAAAAATTTTACTTCTCCGTTACTTGCAGAAATGAATTGCTACCCTTCTTTATAACTCTTTCATTGGTTCTTATTGAAATACCTAATACAAAATAAAGATTTGTGTTGAAATAGTTATTTTTGAATTTATTTAATGTTACCTATAGTGATGTTTCATCTTTTATATTTGATTTATGTATGCGACTCACATTCAACAATTTGAAAATAATTAAACACTTGAAAAATTAGTTCACGTACCTGACTCTTGATGACTGCTTTTTGTTAGGCGATGACATTTTTTCAGAAACAACACAAATTAGTCAGACAATGCCAAACGCCAACAGCATTGGGGACGAGTGATGATACGCCTCTGTACAGAAGCATTTAGATGTTTTGCAAGAGCTGCAGTGGGGGTTACATTGAAAATGAGTTTGTGTCTATGGGGGGCGGGTTTGTAGTTATTATTCACCGTAGTTTATGATCTCTCATTTTTAAATTATAATTGTTCAATCTAATCCAAAGTTTTCATTTGTGCATAAAAATAACTAACTGTTCATTATTCATACAAATAATTTATAAGCTCAACCAACAGGAACATTTTGCCAAATATGGTGGTTCTTCAGCTGTGAAATGTAGCCAAATTGAATGTACTAAGAGTATGTGCAGTAAAAACATTTTTGGTATTTGAGCTGCAAAAGCAAAAATATTTGGATTCCAATTAATGGATTCAAGAAAAATGAAAATCGAAGAGACATCTTTGTAGGATGTTGATGTGATGTAAAACTAGGATGTTGTGAAAATATTACAAATAGATATTTTCCCAATATTGTATAACGCTTATTTCATTATATTATTATGTAATGTTTCTCTGATATAATAATCTGATATATAGATGATATAGCTATGAGTTAAAAAAATGATATGGGCCAGGATGTCTTCTTAACATCACAAAGAGATATAGTAATACTCATTATGATATCCTGAGAATATTTGAGAGATGTAACCATGTTGGCTGGAACTTAATGGCTGGGACTCAATGAAGATGATAAAAAAATAGGTGTCATTATCCTGCCAAGCCCTGAAGCTACACAACCCAAAAGAGCTGGTACTGAAAAAATATGCCCTGAGTGCAATTCTCTGCAATTGGGTTTCCCAATGGAACATGTTAACTGATATTCGTTTTACCAATAGGAAATAAAATAAGCACTAACACTGGTTTTACCAACGGAAAACATTAAGAAGTGAAATTTGTTTTCAGTATGCAGAGAGATCCTCAAACTAGGCAATTTGTTCAAAATGCAGACCAAAATTTCCATTTTTGCTTTTTGTGTTCATTAATGCCACTGATTTGACTAGACTAATGACTGGATTTGTATTAATTATATTGACAATAACGTTAAAAAACCATCAAAGTGTACAATGTAATAATGCCGTATCAAATATTACCAGGCTCCTTTGGTTCACTTCTTCTCACAGTTATAGGCCTTTCTTTATTCAATTTCTTTCGTTTTCTGTTTCTAGTGGTTGTTTCTTCGGATTCCGATATGGGGTCCTCCGAATCTCCATCACTGTCGACTTCTGATAGTACCTCTTCTAGTTTTCCTTGAGGAATATAGTCTTCATCACTAGAATCACTTTCGTCGATAAAATCGGCATTATTCATAATAAAAGACCAATATTGGAAATTAAAGTAATATCGAACTTCCGAAGCAATGCAAACTTCTCAATATAAATGTAAATAACACTTTAGCGTATATGTCAAAGAACTCTTCACAGTCTTCACCACTTTTTTCATTCTTCAATGATTTTCTATCTCTGGCCAGTGTTGCAAACCCCATACCCAATAAACATTGTTGCCAATGGAAATTGGCAAAATACTCCAAAACTTGGGACAGAACACTTGCATTTTACTCGCAAGTTGATGAAAATCATCACAAAATCCCTGCACTTTTCCAATATACGAAATTTATAAAAATAATCAACTTCTAATATTTTCCAACCATTAATTTTGTTTCAAAGTTTATAGCAAGGTATAAAGTTGCCTACCGTGATTAAACTATAAAGTGAAGTGGAGGCTTAGAGTTTCATTTCTGTCATGTTCAAAGCTATTTTCAATTATATTTTATAAACCGTTATATGCGGCGATAGGTAAAGTAGGATGGACTAATAGCAAGGGATGAGTATATCTCATCTAACTCATTTGACACCTCTAACAGTCATCTCATAGCTCATCACATGTCACATGTATAACTCATAGGCATATGAGTTATATATGTGAAAAAATAGTTCGAATAATCATAGTAGGCTTTCACCACTAGCCGTGGTTTGCAAGATTTGGGCCCAACGTTTCGTTTGCAATCCCCGAGTATAGTAAAAAAGTAATGTAAAATTGAATTTCTTTCACTTGTATGTTTTCCGTCAAAGTAATTAGCAGTGAGGTATATTCAAATTTCAATATGAGTAGAAGTTATTTGAGAAGAAAACTTCCATGTGTTTGTTCATCATACCTATTTTTTTCTGGACAAATACTCCGCTTTGGAAATAAAATATTCATGTCCAAAGGTGCCATCCCAACTCTTCATTCAAATAATGTAGTCATCTCTCGCTTTCTACCCTGAAATGTGAGTGTTTAATCTCATTATTGATTTTTACTTTTCACTAGAGAAATGAATGGTTTATAAAATAGAGTTGGTAAAAAATTCGCTGGGACTTTATTTCAAATATGACTTTGGTTAACGACCTAAAAGAATTGGAGATATACCAAACAATTGTGAAAACTGTGAAAACTATCTAACTGAAATGTAAATTAATCATAAATTCTTTACGAAAAGTATTCAAGTTATTTGATTCTCTTACCGTCTACAACCTTGAAAATATCTGCACATCTTTGCGGTTGAAAGCCTAAAATTATTCAAACGAAAACTGATAACCTCAACCCTATTCGTTAAATAGAACTGCAATAGCCCAGTCAAATTTCGCATTAGCCGAGTTGAAGATTGGTTTAGTAGAAATTATTATTATATATTCATTTTGTGTCGTATATTGACACTCTCAATGGCTTACCATAAAAAAGTCGGTACAATTAGAAACAACCCATAGTCTGGCTGCCTGCTGATTGTCTTCAACATCAAGGAGCGCCTTCATCCAGGGTCCAGCAGGCACAACTACCACCATTAGAAGAATCACGGGACTGAGCATCAATGTTATATAATCGGTAAGTCCTTGTGGTCATAAATTCAATCGGAATTCACCTTGATATAGCCCATTCAAGGGTTATCAAACAATTTGGTCCTTCGAGATAAATTTTGAACCAATTTGATAGTGTTACGCGAAAATTACATTTTGTAATTCTTTCTAATACGATATTATATATCGAAAACAATATGCAGAGGTGGACACTGTATGATCTTGAGATAAAAGTGATTTTGAATCATGTTTTGATTTGTTTCGTAATTTACTTTCTGAATATTTGATTTTTCCTTTTTTCCAAGTACCTCCAGGGTGATACAAAATGCTTCTGTTTCTGTTCCATAAAAGACTCGATACTCTGCCGAGGGCATTATACTTTGAAGACATTTATTTCCGTAGAGAGTGTTAATTGGCTATTTCGATAATCTGACTTGGCATTTTTGAGTATTTCTGAGAACAAAATATGTCACAGTATTCTTACATTTACATTCTCTACTGAAAGATGGTCACATCTGAGAACTTCACATTGCCAGACCCAAATTTTGAAAATTCAGGTGCTAATATTTCACAAGGCATCTATCAGGCAATGCTTGAGAGCCTAATGCAAACAATTCAATTTTCAGATATGTCTTCTTGGGAAAATTGAGCACTGAATCTCTTTCAGTATTTTATTTCTTTGCAACTCCTCATAAAAATGGGATATCAAAGGAACAATTAAAAAACTATGGGAATTAGAAAACGTTTCTGTTCCTGTATATTATTCAGCTGAAGATGAAAGTGCGAGCAGATCTTTCAAAAAAACATTCTCTGGATACCACTGGACGATATACTGTTTCATGGAACCCCTTCAACACTTTCTGGAACATGGTAAATCGCTTCTATTTGTTAGAACGTCGTCTTCTGAAAATTTCTGACTTGTATAGGCAATATTTAGCTTTCTTGAAGAAATAATTGGGACCAGGATACATGAAAAGAGTTCGTGAAAGCAATACCCCTCCCGAAACCTTTCATATCTTGCATCATTGCGTCCTGAAACCATAACGTATTATCACAAAGTTGTCAGAGAAATTTGAATGATTAGGTACTTTTTTGTTGGTTTCATGATTGAATTAAATTCAAAGCGAACTATCAGAGAAGTGTTTGGAAATTTTATCCGAATAAATCTTTTCAAAATTATTATCCAAAAACGGTCGTTTTAGATTAAACAGTTCTCCATATTTAGCATTGTGCATGCTCCAGCAACTAGCTATAGATGAGAGAGACAAATTTCTGTCAGCTGCACATGCTTTTCGAACTCTCTCCTACAATAGTGACTTTTTCCGTGGAGCAACTATACTCATGGCTGCACAAAATTTGAGTTGAGTTGATCGCATCATTACAATGCGGAGGCTTTGAACTGAGAAATTTTTTTCAGTAACGAATCTTCCCTTCTGAAAGCCCTAGCCCCTTGGCATCTTTCAAAAAATCCACTTATGGTAAACGTTTAAAAAATGACGAAGCGAAACGAAAATATAATTTGACTGTACATGGATCCATCTAGACTAGGTTGACCAATCCCGGAAAACCGGGATTATCCCGGTTTTCAACCAAGCCATAAGGTGTCTATTGTCTGCTTGTCACGTCAGTAGATCACTAGTTACTATTTTAGTCTTGCGCCTTGCGCGATTAGTTGAGGTTATGTCAATGTTAGCGTAATCAAGTGTGAAGTCAAGTTAGTAATTCAAAAGTAATTCCAATACCGGATACCGGCTTCTTTTATTAATTAATACGTCACAATGCCGAAACGTCAGTGCAAATTCATTGACACTTATTGCAAGGAGTGGAACTTTATTAGAGAGATCGTTTCGAGTACGAAATAGTGTTCTATGTGTAATTTTTTTATTATGGGTCATGGCGGTGATCCGGTGATCATATCAACTCGAAGAAACATATGAACAAATTTGCTGTGGTTCATTTAGCATGGAATGAAGAAAATTGAGGGGGGTACGAAAAGTTTAATAGAGATAGTGAAAGTCCAACAAAATGTTTTTGAAACTGTTACTAACAGAAAAGAGCAGAATTTCATTTCTTTAAAGTTTCCAAGTTTTACGGAACTTGTGTGGAATATCTGAGCAAGTTGAGTAGTTCATTCTCGCCATTATTTGTTCTTGATTGGATGTTATTAAAGAGAATACCAGAATGGGAAGATATTGAAAAGACATTTGTTTATTTAAACGAGAAACAAATTGAAATTGATGATTCCATTCTCTTTGCTCAATTTGGAATACTAAAAAATTAAATTGAAGAAAATCTCAAAAAGTGGATTGACGAAAACGAAGAGATGGCTGAGATTGCAAAATATCTATTTGCAATACCAGCTCATATTGCTAATACAGAAAGAATATTTTCTTTCATGAATATTCAATGGATGGAAGAGATAGAACGGAAATGGAGGCGCTTGAAGCAATTCTGCAGATCCTTTACAAAATGGACTTTATGGAATTTTACAGTTATGTTATGTTTTGAAGAACAAAGACATGATCAAGAAGGCTGGAAGATATTTTAATTGTAATAATAAAGTTAATCTGATATTGTAGAATTGAATATGAGTAATTGTTTTCCCGGGTCCTGGGTATATTATGGTTGGGGAAGGAGCAGAGTAAAATATGGAAGAAGTCCCGATTTTCTTTAGTAATTATTTGGTCAGCCTAATATAGAAGTACGCTAGGCCTTGATCTTAAACTGAACATATTACTACAAATCAAATAAGACATTTCAAAAACGCTCAATAAAGGATCGCCATCTGCGACAGTCATAGCTGGTAAGAAAATCAATAAATTCTCAATAATTTTAGGTGAGAGTTTACAAAACATATTTCGCTATACGATGGCTTCCTCGAGCGTTTTCATACTGACTAAATTTTGGTTAATTTGTGCTTCATGTAATAACAATTTGAATCATATGACCTTCTACCTATATATTTAAAAATAATAAACCTGAGTATAGGTAGAAACTAATTTAAAATCTAAACATCATTAAGACGCATTTTATCAACTCATTATATGGGCACCTACAATTTATTTTTTATATAATAACAATTCCAATCATAAGACACCTCATACTTACTTGATGAATAATAATTCCACCTGAGTTAAGGTAAAACTAATTGAAAATTTGAACATCATCGCATTCAGCATATCAACGAATATGAATCTTTCCACTTATCAATCGCCTGAAACTTGTAATTGTTTTCTTTAGACAGTCGGCTATATGGTATCTATGGTCGGGGGAATGAGTTCCATGTTTTCGAAGAGAATTCTGTGCTCTCCTTCACGTGCGTGTTCTGCCACGGCTGACTTGTCAGTTTGTCCTAGTCTGCAGTTTCTTTTATGCTCCTAAAGCCTTGTTCCCATGGAACTTTGGTGGTATTGATGTATACCTTTCACAAGTGCACGGCATGGGTCCCTGAAAAGACAAAAACGGACCCTAAAGACAAAAGAAGCTCACTATCAGCAGAAGGGGTTTATTTTATCACATACCGTGCACTTGTGGGAAGGTATACATCGGAACCACCAAAATATCCATGGGAACAAGGCTAAAGGAGCATGAATGAAACTGCAGACTAGGACAAACAGACAAGTTAGCCGTGGCAGAACACGCACTTAGTGAAGGAAAACACAGGATTCTGTAAGAAAAAACCAAACTCATTGCCCTCGAACAGGGTCACGGCAAAAAAATTCCAAAAATCCACGTCCTACAAACCCGGAAAATAGTTAAAGTGAGAACCTCGGCGTCAACAAGATATTCATTTGCTTAGTCCATTATTCGGAAGTTTATCCCTATTATGAACATTCTTGTTTCTTGGGATTAGTAAAGATCATTACTATTAATGAATTATTAAGATTGACAGATTCACAGTTTCAACTGTGAATTTTGTAATAAACGGATATTAGTATTGCAATTATTCAGACGATAAATTGAAAGTGTATTTTCGGTCAAAGTGTATCTTCGGTAATTTTATTTCGATACGGAACAGAGCCCAAAAGATATATAAAGAGAGAGACAGAAACGGAAAGTACTGTGTCTGTGTCGCTCGCTCGAGAGATTTTATTTTTCAAGCTAAAAAACGAAGAACGGAGGCGGCCATAGTTTAACAAAAGTGTTTTCTCGGAAATGAAGGGCATTTGACATATTCACATCGTTTCACAGTGGTGATTGTTCAGGAAAGTTATACAAATGAGCGCTAAATTGGACGTAAACAGACGTGTCTTAGCTATCCAAGCTAAAAAGAAGAGACACAAGCCTGGTAAGAAGAAGGGAAAAAACGAAATGAATGGTCATGGTGGAGAGAATCGACATAATACCAAGAGTGAACCATCCCACAGCTCTAGTAATGAAACCATTGAAGATCCAGACGATCCCTACACGAGTGAAGAGGAAGAACAAGAAGACAGTACGGATTATCGTAAAGGAGGTTATCATCCTGTCAAAATTGGCGACCTGTTTCTCATGCGATACCATGTAACGAGGAAACTAGGTTGGGGTCATTTTTCTACAGTATGGTTGTGTTGGGATCTTGAAGATAAGAGGTTTGTTGCATTGAAAATAGTCAAGTCAGCTGATCACTTCACAGAAACTGCCCTGGATGAGATAAAAATTTTGAAATCTGTAAGAGAATCTGATCCTTCAGATCCCAAAAGAAACAAAACTGTTCAATTATTGAATGACTTTAAAATAAGTGGGATAAATGGTGTCCATGTCTGCATGGTGTTTGAAGTCCTTGGCCACCATCTGTTGAAATTGATTATTAAATCAAATTATAGAGGGATTCCTTTGGCTAATGTTCGTACAATAATGAGGCAAGTGTTGGAAGGTCTAGATTACTTACACACTAAATGCAAAATTATACACACGGATATCAAACCAGAAAATGTTTTGATTTGTGTTACTGAAGAAGCTATCCGTCGTTTAGCCTGTGAAGCAGCAGAGATGCACCAGCTAGGTTTGAAATTGCCCACTTCTCTTGTTAGTACTGCTCCTATAACAGAAGCTCAGCAAGTAAAAATGAGCAAAAATAAAAAGAAAAAGCTAAAGAAAAAAGCAAAACGACAAAATGAATTACTAAAACGACAAATGGAACAGATTATTGAACTTGAGGAACAAAAAAAAGTTAAAGAAAATGGTGATGTAAATGACTTAAATGTCAATGGTGATACAGATTGTAATGGTACTTCACCGAGCCCGGAAACCACACCAGAATTAGAAGAGAAACTATCCAATGGTTGTGTTGAAGAACTAGGAGCTGGAGAAGCTCCTATATGTGAGCAAGCAGGAGATGAGCCAATCATGCATATGTGTGAAGATGATTCCCCTTTGAACTCTAGAAGCGAGAGTAAAAAATTAGATCTCGATCCTGCCTTTGTTGAATGTGATTTTGACGTAAAAATTGCTGATTTAGGCAATGCATGCTGGGTGGACAAACATTTCACAGAAGATATTCAAACTAGGCAGTACAGATCTCTGGAAGTACTGCTGGGTGCTGGGTACAATACATCTGCTGACATTTGGAGTACAGCGTGCATGGCGTTCGAGCTAGCTACTGGAGATTACCTATTCGAACCTCATTCTGGTGAGGATTATTGTCGAGATGAGGACCACCTAGCCCACATAATTGAGCTACTGGGAAATATACCAAGGAAAATTGCCCAAAGTGGTAAAAACTCTAAACTGTTTTTCAATAAGAAGAACGAACTACGTCATATTACTGGCTTGAAGCCTTGGGGTCTAGAGGAGGTGCTCACAGAAAAGTATGATTGGGCAAGAGAAGATGCTGTAGATTTTGCCACGTTTCTGAGACCCATGCTAGATTTTGATCCTGATAGACGTGCTACTGCTTCCGACTGCTTAAAACATCCATGGCTGAATAAAAAGTGAGCTTAAGCTCTATATAGGTGACTGATTTCATTTTATTGCTTGTTTGACATTATAGTGCATTTTAGTACAGTTCGAAATTATTCATACTTGATGCATTATGTCCAATTTATTATTTATTTTATCCGGTTCAACAGGGCCTTCATTTGATGTACATAGGTTTGTAATAGAAAAATTGTGATGTATGTGTTTTATAGACAATATTAATGTCCTCCTTGGCTACTTTTTCTGTCTGGTGAACAATTTTGTTTTGCCTCAAATGAGTTTTATCTGTAAAATAAATCTGCTGGTCCTGTATATGTAACTCTCAATCTTTATTTTTTAAATTGAACAAATGTTCTGTATTGATAATGGTGTATATTATACACGGGTTGTTAATATGTTCCTGTTCTGTATCGGCATTTCTGTTTACTTCATTTTGAATATTTATATCAGCTGTGTAAATCCAAGTAATGGCTTTGAATGGAAAAATCTGTGCAGTGATATTTCATCAACTTGTTTGAGATATCATTTAGACAATTGATAGGCACCTATAATAAGTTGTGGCCAAGGAGAAATTGTAGATCAGTCTACCCTAATAATCTTAGAATCAAGGTAACATATGTTATCGATTTCCATACTAGTGAAGCACCAATATTTGTATTGATACCATATTGACTACATATACAATGTACATTGAATCTCTAAATTCTAAGTATATGATGAATTCCTATTAAGTGTTTCATTTGTTAGATATTTCAGATTTTTTCTTCGAAAATAATGTAAACATTTTTCAAAAGAATTGTTTGAAAAAACATTGGTTGCATGAAAATATTTTAATGTACCTACAAACTTTTAACTATGATATGAACAGAATTTTATGGTAAAAAAATTCCTAGAATACATGTAATATTTCAACTTTTGATGTCCTATGTACTCACATACCAAACGTTTCAATGTTGGCCAGTTTTGGAAAAGGATATTTAAAGGTATCTTATAGGTGATGAGGGCAATTAATTAACTGCATTTTGAAAGCTAATTTCTCGCAAAAGGCATTTCTGAGACAACATAAAAATTTAAAGTTGTTTTACCAAAAACAGTAATACAATGAAGAACTTGTTTTTCAAAATCAGAAAATATTTTTGGGAAGGAGAAGTTTTGGCTTTCCACTTCTCCATCTTTATATAAAAAAATGTGAGAATCTTTCTAAGAAAAGAAGAAAGCAGTTAATTTCAAAATAAACTCTACAAAGATGTATACATCATGCAAACAAGCAACTTTCAGCCACAAACTGAAAGAAAACCCCTCTCAAAACAAACGACTACTTTCATATGAACATTGAATTACATGAAAAAATAAATACAGGGTGCTTTCTTCACTCTCTCAATCGACCGATGTGTAAGTCGTTGGTTACCTTTGATTCCAACCCGTGTTAGGAATCAAAGGTAAGACCTTGTTAGTCCTTAGCTATCACAAGTTTCGACTTCTGAGGGTTGTAGTTCGTAGGGGTGCGACAGCTGGTTACCGGAAAAAACATATTTTAAACATAACATATACAGTGATTCTAAAAAGTTCTATAGCTTTTTTTTTCAAATATCGAAAATTCATGATGTTTTGTGACTGCAATTCCTACATTGAAGTTGTTTTTTATCTCTAATGAAATTCAAGTCGTCATCACTGTGGTTATGGTTTTACATTCAATGCCGGCGGCATTAAAAGTAATCTAATCATTTTCCAAGATGGAAGAACAAATAGATTGTTTTAGTCAGGTCACCTATCAATATCCACGATCAGTCAAAACATTCACTCCTTAAAAACTATAGTATCATTTCTTCGATTGACGACTTGTTTATTTTGTGTAAATTCATGTTCACTGAGGATACACTACAAAATAGACAAAAGTGTGTGTTTGTAGTGTATCCTCAGTATAGTATCATTAGTTTGTCAAAAAATTGAAGTCATGATAATAAGTATTGCTTGATTCATAAATATACCTACAGGAAACTACAGTACAGTTGAAAAACGCTTCAGGAATAGTTATTTCAATTGAGAATTTATTTTAAAATATGAAATCATAGCTTTTGGTTGGTTTCCGGATTTTGCCGTGGTCTTTGGTTACAAAATTAAGAGAATACAAAATAAAACTGAATCTTTCATAATTCGTTATAATATAACGGACCACTATCCCATTGTTCTTACAATAAAATCTCTATGTTCAGCTATTGTTCACCTGTGTTCACCATACATTGACTATCATCAGCTCAAATTAGATTTGAGAGCACAAAAAAGGAACGATATGTACTCTCAAAATCATGTAGACCAAATGGCTTTAATATTCATCGAAAAATTGAAATATTATATAGGAAAAAACACAAATACTGTAAAAATTAAAAGGAAAAATGTACACAAGAAAAATTGGCTCACCCCGGCAATACTAAAATCCATAAATGTGAAACAAAAATTATATCAAATGTCATTGAAAGATCCAAATAACAACGAATTGAAAGAAACATATGTAGCATACAGAAATAAGCTTAACAAAATCGTCAAGGTAGCTAAGAAAATATTCTATTCTCAACAAATTCAAAAAAGTAAAAATAACTCCAAAGCTATTTGGCAGTTCATTAAGAACGTATGTGGAGGAAATGAACAAAAAAAAGTTATTGACAAAATAGAATTAGATGATGGGTCTATGATCACAGAGAAAATGGAGATTGCTGATAGTTTCAACAAACATTATAGCGAATTGGGAAAAAACTTAGCAAAAGATATACCAGACTTACAAAATTATAGAGGTAAATC
>WOGO01001929.1:0-16885 GCA_015342085.1 Leptinotarsa defecta | reverse complement strand
ATAGTGTGCATTTGCATCGCATCCTATGATGAGTTGGAAGTTTTCCCTGGCCACATATGCGATTACTTTGCCTAATTCCGGTGATGGACAGATTTCCTTGCCTGGAAGATATGCTGAGCTTACTAACCAGCTTCTAGTGCCTTCCTCTGTTGGCGTGGTCAGGATAGCTATAACAATATCAGCGGTGCAGAGCACCGAGATGAGTGTGCAGTTTACCCTATTACTATATACGATACAAGCGCGAGGTTTTTTTGCACCTTCTTTGTATAGCACCTTGTTGTAGTTGGTTTTTATGCCTGAGCCCCTGCAGGAGGGCCACGTCCAGTTCTGTGAACTGAGCTGCTCCTCTGCCTTCTCCGAGGCTTCTCCCATCTCCATGGGAATACCCGTCTCATGTGCTGCTTTTCTCTTGAGAGGGCTTGTTCCTGGTGGGTCTACTGTTTCTTCCTCGTGGATCTCTGCGATCCCCAGGGAAGGTTCTTTGACCTCTTCCCGGCTTGTGCCTTGTTTTGGCTGCGTCTCCCCTTAACACGGAACTTTATCCTTCCTAGGTTATAATAGGGAGACATCTCGACTTTCTGTAGCTCCTCAAAGGATTCACTGTCCATCGAGAACGCCCAAGTTTGACTATTGAACGATGGAGTTTTACCCCACATCGTCCACAGATCTGTGTTGAGCCTGTGATTTTCGACTTTTAGCCTTCGCTATCGTTCGAGATGTAGGTAGTGCAGCCGATTGCTTCTGGAATATCCTCCCCTTCCATTACCTTCAGAGTTGCCCCTTCCCATAGCTTTATGGTGGGTATGGCATCTCTGAGCCAGTTTGCACTTGTGCGATCTGCGCACGTCATAACCAGGTAACCTGGTTTATGTGTGCATTTTGCCAAACGCACTTGAGGTCCCTCAGGTGGGATTTCTTCGTGGGCTTCAGAAATTGAGTCCTGGACTTTTGTTAGCCTCTCCGAACTCATTTTATTCTTTGGAAACGCCGCATCTGTCACAGCTACCTTAACTGAGGTAAGGACATCTTTGAAGGAAACTCCTTCTTGCCTTGGTTTCTTCCTCAGCTGGCTTTGTTGTGGCGGTGTGCTGCTGCTGGAGCGAGGGCCTCTTCCATGCTTTTTCCAGCCTCTTCCGTACCTCTCTTAGCCCCTTTTTCTGCCCTCTTGTTGGTAATCGGCCTTGTGGCCTTTTTCGGTTGCTGATTTTTCAGAAAGTTTTCTCTTATGACTATGTAGTCGAGTCCACTTTCTAAGTATATTTTGAGCCTCATTCTCGAAGCTCCGCCTAGATGAGCAGTTTTCACTTCTTCATCCGGTAGTAGTTCTACCTCCTCTAGGGAGGATACAAGAACCTTGTGTTTAGGTGATTGCTTTGGGGCCTTAGCACCAATCCCTTTTTGCTTCTGTGTGTGTTTGGGCGTGATCGCCTCTGTGTCTTTTTTTGCTTTTTTTGAATCCATGTGAATCCCACGAGCAGCTAGGGAAACCTAGTCCGCCGCGACAGAGCCGCGGTAAGGTCTTGATACTCTGAGATGCGACCTGGTGTCTCAGAGGTACCGTTTTCGACAGCTTACCCTGCTGCCATTCAGTCCTCAGCATGGTAACTCACACCTTGACTTGGGGGATTTTGTCAACTTGCCTTGTTTAGATCCGTTGTGTTCGGTTCACAGCCCC
This sequence comes from Leptinotarsa defecta, assembly GCA_015342085.1. Classification (NCBI taxonomy): domain Eukaryota; kingdom Metazoa; phylum Arthropoda; class Insecta; order Coleoptera; family Chrysomelidae; genus Leptinotarsa; species Leptinotarsa defecta. The sequence continues at coordinate 15,210 of WOGO01001929.1, read as the reverse complement.
TCTCTCTGCCAGAGCATTGAGAGTGCACTGCTATGCAGGGCCACCTCGTGCTGGGTGCTATTCTTCACAGCGCACATCAGTCTTGGGATAAGCGTCCTCGAGAGGCTGGTCTGACCTCCTCGGCTATTCCCCTGGAGTCAGTGACCTAGTGCCTGACTCCTCGAACCCATGATAAGACGTTAACAAAATACTAGGAATTATTTAATTGATTATAGGTAATGATTCATGTAGCTGTTCATATAGCTGATAAGGAATAGTTTTAGTCGTCTCTTGATGATACTAACTTGGTTAGCGAAACGCGCGTCTAGAGACAGCACTTTTCTCTGGTGAGGGAACAGTGACTTCAATAGACTCATTTCATGCCAGAGGTTCCAAATTCCACTTATCATTGAAAGATCTTTGTGAATATTTTTAATACAATTTGTCATTTTCTCATCATATTAGATTGAAAGTAAGTGAAACTACTTCAAGAGTTTATGAATTTATAGTTCGCAATTGTAGATGATGCACAATTATATCTGCAATAGTCGCCCTCTACATCGTTTAATAGAAATCCTAGTAAATTCTACTAATCTCTGTTTGAATCTGTTGAAACTCTGCTTTTCCATTAATCAGCTGTCGCCCCCATACGAACGACAAACCTTAAAAGAAATTGAGAAATTTGTGCGTGCTAAGGACTAACGAGGTCTTATCTTTTAACGTTTGATTTCTAACACAAAATGCAATTCAATTTGAGAGAAATTGTGCCAAAGTGATTTGATTATGGCTACATTGGATATGTAATGATTCAAAATACTAAAAAAAAATTATCGAACTTTTTTTGGTATTGTCACCTTCCACAATCTGAAACATGAAAAAATATAAAAATTATAATAGTATAGAAAGGACAAACTTTTTAGTTTACCCCGATAAATTACTGCGTAAAATATTTTTCACAATGAAAAATATTCTATGTTGTTGTCAAGGCTGTTGCAGCAGTGTTTTGTGATTTCTCGAAAGCTTTCAATTGCGTTGATCATATGACATTGCTGCGGAAGCTTAGCCATTATGGGATAACAGGAACAAATTTGACCTGGTCTGTTTCATATTTGACAGGACGTCGACAGGTGATGAAAACATCAAGTGGACAGTCTGATCTCAGTGACATAATGCATGGAGTAAATCAGGGGTCTGTTTTAGGACCAATGTTGTTTTTAATATATTTAAATGACCTAATAACCATTAACATCACAGGACGACTTACTGTATTTGCACCCTGTATTACATCCAATGATTCGGTAGTCAATCAACAACATTGACATAATTCACATTTCTTCTTCTTCATAATTCACAAACTTCTTTGACATGTGTCGAAGAAATTGAGAAATAAATATATACATTTAAATTTCTTGTCCATCTCTAAAGACGGAGGCAGATTTTGGCCTCTGAAACGTTAAGGTAAGAATTGTATTATTTCCTAGCTATTTTTTTGATAGGCAAAATTGTTGAATACGACAAGTTATTGATAAATAGGACATTTTTCTTTGTGAAAAATACTTTGATTTTATGCAGTAACTTATCGGGGTAAACTAAAAAGTTTGCGGTTTCTACACCTGTATTAAGTTCTCCATTATAATTTTCATATTTTTCAGATCGTGGAAGGAGAAAATACCCAAAGAAGGTCGTTAAAAAAACTGATTTTTCTCCAGAAAAAATTACTCGTTAAATACTAAAAATATATATCATACGGGAGTAAGTCCAATTGAAAAAAAAACTTTCAGTTCTGAATATTTTTTTTTGTATTTTTCAAAATGAATGTATTTTATTCCTGAATGAATTTAATATTTTCTGATCTGCCTTGTATGTTGTTCGATTTGAAATCATTCTAAGTGTATCTAAAATAGTTATCGAACATGTACTTGCAAACTTAACGAACCACTTTGTATACCACAGGTTGTTTCACAAATTTTTTTCCCAACATAAACCCAGACAAAATAAGTAAAACAATTTATTGAAAAGAAATCATAAAACTTTAAAAATGTTCAAAATGAGGCTTACATTGATACAATTTTGAATATGCTTAAGAATTAATCCAATCATTTACTGACTCTAAATAGCTTAGTTTATCGTTTGATGACATCTTCAATGTGCGTATCTGGGAAAATGGGTGTATATATAACCTTTCACAATATGAAAAATAAACAAAGCTAAACCAATAGAGAATCTGCTGAAGTGTAATAAAGAGCAAACGGCAAACAAAGTTCACCTCGAAAATGAATGTGTAATATAAACCACTGAAGAATCTGTTTAGTCAGTAACTTGTCGTATTCATAAATTTTGCCTACACATTGTAGGCAAATTTATTAATACATGTAATACATGTAACACAATATATACACAATGAATAATGAGAAATAAAACTTTCTATGTTTTTTTACCACTTTTATTTGTAACTATGTTACTGCAGTTTCGTCCTATTGGCGCAGTTTCAAACAAATACAATAAACTAAGTTTGAAAATGTCCCAATAGAGCGAAACTGCAGTGACATCTGTAGTTCAGTTTTGTCTAGGCGGTCGGTTAGTGAACAAGAGTTTTATTTAATATTACAGTGGCGACGATTGAAAAACAATTAGGATCATAAAAACGGTAAGCAATAACTGAATGAATTATTCAAATAGAAACGTACAGAAAGGAATTTCCCGAGTTCAGAATGTGGTGTAAATAATGAAAAATATGTACATAGAAACCAAATCTGAATTGAACTGCTCACGGAAAAGTATAATAGTAATAATAAATTAAATAATTTGAACACCGACTGAACAGGTAAATTTCTACATGACTAAGAGTCACATCACTGGACTGAATAGCTAGTAGTTCGAATTATAATGATTCCCAAATTTCTGACATGGAAACGACTTAAAGTTCAAAGGCTGTATATCTGAGGGTCACTTACCTGACCTTACTCTTACAGACTCGAACAGACACAATGTCTGAGGGTCACTGACCTGAGTGAAAACTAGAACTGGCACAATGTCTGAGGGTCACTGACCTGAGTAAAAACTCGAACAGATACAATGTCTGAGGGTCATTGACCTGAGGAAAAACTCGAACAGACACAATGTCTGAGGGTCACTGACTTGAGTGAAAACTCGAACAGGCACAATGTCGAGGGTCACTGACCTGAGTGAAAACTCGACAGACACAATGTCTGAGGGTCACTGACCAGAATTAATTATTGTAGGTGTACCATGAATCTAACAACCACTTCAAGCTTGACCCAATTTGACGTCGAAGGTGACATCCTTTCAGAAGGTATTTGATGGGGGAAATGGAAAAGAGCCTTTCTTATCTACATTGAAGCTACTGGAATTGTGGATCCCTTGAAAAAGAGAGCTAACCTCCTACATCACGGCGGGTTTGGATTACAGGAGAGATTCTATAACATACCAGAAGCAAACCTTACTGATCAAGAGGATGAAGCAAAGGCCGTTGATATAGTCATTATAAAACTGGATGGGTATTTTTCTCCCAAGAGTAGTAAAGTATAGAGGCGACACGTTTTTCGTCTTATGAAACGGGAAGAAAAATGATTTGAAAATTTTCTTCTCAGGCTAAGGAACCAGGCAGAAAAATGCAAGTTCAGAAACGTCGAGGAGAACCTAATCGGTCAAATTGTGGAAAAACAAGAAATGAAAATTGAAAGATTCCACGACGTTTCGATTGTTGATATCCACAATCGTCTCCGGGTGATAACTCTACTTATTCCTTCGAGATCTGACTATTTATAGGTCATTCAGCTGATTTCACCTATTCCCTCTCTCGGATTCATTGGTTTTTACCGGGAGCTGATCATTTGGCGGTAGTTAGTCGTGTTCCGCTTGATTAGAGGTTTCCATATGTTACGTATATCTACGCTAGCTTGGCTAAATGCGTTGTTGGACAACATATATGCGGCTTCTTTGAATTTTCTCCTAAACCATTGTTCCTCCTTATGGATGATTTCAGCCTGAGCCTACTTGATGTTATGTTGATGAGTCCAAACATGCTCTGCTATTCCAGATTTGCTGGTTTCTTCTAGCTGTGCTCGGTAATGCGAACTTTTCAATGGCCTCTAGAGCAGACATAACTGGCACATAATTTATCTACCACATCTACTCCTCCTTCCGTCCTATTATAGTCCGTAATGATCACTGGTTTATTAGCATCACCTGTTTCTTTATCAATCGCATCATCATGGTGAAACGAGGACAACAAAATAACGTGTTTTTTTTCTTTTTTGGAATGTAAGAAACGAGGATGCAAATTTTTCTAAATCTAAACATGGTAGTACTTACTGGTCGATGAACAGGTTTTGTAAACTCCAAAGGTAGTACTTTTCATTTTTTTCAATGGTGCCTCTGGTTGTGATATTATGATCTACAGCCAATGTCTCAACAAGCGATAGCGATGTAAACCAATTATATCTATTGTTAGATTACGCCACTTCCCAAATGTGATGCAAGAGTCTAAGGACAACAGCGCTACTAGAATTAAAATTCTTGTCGATAGCATTTTTACCAAGATATACCTTCAAATAACTCGTATAAAACATTGTAGCATCACATAACGCCAATACTTTTATGCCGTACTTATTGGGTTTGGAAGGTATGTACTGCCGAAAGCTGCACCTTCCTCTAAAAGCTGAAAGCATTTCGTCCACTGTTACAAATTCAGACATAGGTAACCATTCTTGTAGTTTGACGTAAAGGCATCGAAGAAATTACGAATAGGAGCTAGTTTATCTGAGGCCTTTCGGTCCGCACGTGTTTCTTTGAGATTAAATCTCATGCAACGGAGTAAGAATCTGAACCTCTGTAAGGACATTGTCAAACGGAAAATTTCAATTCCAGATCCATCTGTTCTCCACAAATCTTCAGTATTCAGACGATTTGTATGGTAAATTCCAGCCATATATAGAAGACCTATCAGAGCACGAATTTCAACTGAGTTAGTCAAATTAACATTTCTTTTGCGAGATAAATTATCGGCAATTGACTCTATATGATTATTTGTACCTAGCACTATCATATTTATCATTTCATCATTTATAAAATACTCCCATATTTGTGATGGGTCAGTTGAAGCTTTGGTAACGAGTATGGGACCAGGAAGTTGTTTTATTATATTTCTCTGCTTAGCTCTACCTCTTTCTACAATTTTTGGAAATTTACCCCAACGAGTAACTTTATCTTTGGATATGTATGAATATTTGGTGGAATTATAATTTGGTATATCTTCCTCATCAGACATATCTTGTTCCGTATCACTGCTCTCCAAATCTTGTTCTTCGTGATCCGATTCATCATCATCAGATTGGTCGAATACAACATCTTCGTTGGCTTCCACCTCTTGTAACATTTGCAAAAGCCGGGCCTGCTCTTTTTCGTAGGAGCACATGATATACTCTGATAGAAAATAACAATTAATATTGATAAAAAACAAAACGAATGAAACAAATTACCTCGAAATCAAAAAATTACAAATTAAAACTGGTTTCGCTGAGTGGTGGCGTAGGATTCTGAGACCAAAAACAGACACAGCAGACAATACATTCACCCGATTACAGGCCAATGAATACTGATTGCCTGTCGCCTCAAAAAATTAAAATAGGAGAAGCCATAGCCAGCAGCCCCCTCCCTATTCGTAACCATGGTGATATTTCTGTTCTTCGGTTTCCTATACAAGTGCGGCACCACTGGAAGGTTAAGTAATGATAAGACATTAACAAAATACTAGTATATTTACCAAGACATATTATATAATCTTCGTGCATACTGTTGTCTTTGATCGCAATAAAGTTGTTAGTACTTACAATTTTTTCACTACAACATTCAGCAGAAGCACGAATATAATTAGATTGAACATTCATCAACATTTCGGTCCTTCCGAGCCGGATAGTTTTTTGGGATTTCAACCAACACTTTGGTCTTACAAGCTAGGATAGTTGTTGTGATTCTGTTAATTCATTTGGAAACAAGCAGTGTGCTCATCACGAGAATAATACGCAAACCAAGCAGCAAAAGTTTATCCACCAAAGATACTTTCTGACAAAACAGGGCTTCGTCAAAAAGTTTCAATTTCTAAACATCAGTGAAACATTTTCTTATCATTCTTTATTGCATTTCGTACGTGTTTGCATGAATTTGGAAATCTATTCAGGGTATATATAATTTAAAGGTGTATGTACTACAAAAAGGTATTTTAAAAGCACGATCAACAATTTTTCAAAACGAGAACCTCGGAAAAGGTGGTTTAACTATTGGAAAGTATCAAAAGGTGGAAAGAACTTTGGGAAGTTTTTCAATCTTTGACACAACAAATAGAAATTCTTGATGTAGGTAATTTTGATTCACAACTATTTTAAAATATGTCTTAAATGGAAGATATTCCTACAGTTGTGAATAAAAATTATCTACATCAAGAATTTCTATTTGTTGCAAAGATTGAAAAACTTCTCAAAGTTCTTTGCACCTTTTGATACGTTCCAATAGTTAAACCACCTTTACTGATGTTATCGTTTTAAAAAATTGTTGATATTTTGTTGATCGTGCTTTTAAAATACCTTTTCGTAGTACATACACCTTCAAATTATACACACCCTAAATAAATTTCCAAATTCATGCAAATACGTACTATGAAATGCAATAACGAATGATAAGAAAATGTTTCGCTGATGTTTAGAAATTGAAACTATGTGAAGAAGCCCTTTTGTTTTGTCAGAAAATATCTTTGGTGGATAAACTTTTGCTGCTTGGTTTGGGTATTATTCTCGTGATGAGCACACTACTTGTTTCCAAATGAATGAACTGAATCACAACAACTATCCTAGCTTGTAAAATTAAGGAACATTTTAATGAATTGTACTACTTAATAAAATAAAAACAACAATAAAAATTAATTGGCGCTCCGGGGCGACTTCATTGATTCCAGTGGCGCATTTGCTCTTTCAGCTGCAGGAAAACCCGGAAAAACCTGCAGCACCACATCATCTCAAGATCTTGATCTAACAATGTCCTCTCTCTTATAAAAGATCAAAGTGTTGGTTGAAATCCCAAAAAACTATCCGACTCGGAAGTACCGAAATGTTGATGAATATTCAACCGAATTATATTCGTGTTTATGCTGAATGTTGTAGTAAAAAACTTGTAAGTACTAACAACTTTGTTGCGATCAAAGACAGCAGTATGCACAAAGAGTATATAATATGTCTTGGTAAATGTCTAAAATTAAACTGAGAATACATTTCCATTCTACCGTCAATTGAACGTTTGATGGAGTTGGTGCTAAGTGGACTTACCTGACACATCAATGACTGGTCTTTCTTAATGTCATTATAGTCAGCGGAGAAAGTTTCGACGAACATCTGTTAAATTAGAGGTTGCAGAAAGCTCATTTGTAGATCAACCTCAAGAGTTGCTGCCTCTTCCAGGAAAAGGTGAATTACAAGAATGGCCAACACCTAATAGCAAGCACGACGTAAGAAGTTTCCTTGGGCTCTTTAGTTATTACCGGCGTTTCCTGAAGGATTTTGGAAAAATCGCTAGACTGCTGCATATTTTGACTGAAAGAACCTCCTCCGTTTGATCACCAGACTGCCAGCATTCACTGCCCTGGAGAGACATTTGAACAGTGTGCCAGTCCTGGCATGCTAAAGGAGGAAGGCTTGTTTATAATCAATATGGATGCATCTCAACATCGCATAGTGGTACAAAAAGTACAAAAAGGAGAAGAAGTTATCATTAGATATTTCAGTAAGTCCCTGGGGATATCCGAAAGGAATTATTGCGTCACCCCAGTAGAAAAAATAGCCAGGTGCCTCGAAAAGTAAAAATTTACGATTTTAAAATTCGACATCGGAAAAGAAAGAGACACAGAAACACAGATAGGCTCTCAAGAAGACAATTCCTGACATTCAGATACCCAGGATACCTCAGGGTCCCTTGTCCTCTTAAGTTCAGTTAAGAGTGTTTCATTGTCAGCGTAGTAGTGAAATAAAGTTGAGTTTAATTGTACAGTGTGGTCAACTATTGTCGAACCCACGTGGTAAATGTAACAGTATCTTGTATGTAAGATGCCTTTAAAGAAATGTTATGGAACCGTTTAAATACTATGTATTGAGAAAATTGACATACATGTTCATTGTTCAAACGATTCCACTGACCATTTATCCTTAACAGATTTTCATTTTGAACACGAATTTGGGACCCTATCATTTTCTTGCTATTTGGCCAGTATTTCATTAGCTGTTTCAGGAGTTCCACTTATTTTTATCAGGGGACGATATTTGAATATTAAAGCACCAGTAATAAAATGGAAATTCTTTGAAATGAGTTGCATGCGACGTGAATATTTTTTCAGAGAAAATGTAAAAGTTTTGAAGAGACAATTTCTATATTTTACTACCCTTTCAGTAGTCCTCATCATTCTGTTTTGGTTAGCCCCAATAATAGTAAATTGTTTTTGGTGTAGTGGAAAGAAACTTGGCTTATAATATCGAATACAAAGATTTTCAAATGTGTCGCCGTATTGAAACCAGTTCGTCATTCCATCTAAATCATTCTACTATTATTTCTGATTTAGATGCCCTTTTTGTAGAATCAAAGCTGTCCATAAAGGAGTCTCTGCCGTGACTCCTTTCCGATGTTGAATTTCAAAATCGTAAGTTTGTAACTTTTCAATCCACTTGGCTATTTGTCCTTCTGGGGTTTTGAATTTGAAAAGTCACCGAAGTGGCCTGACCTGATCGAGAATTTACGGCCATATAAAAAGGGGTGGTATTGATCCATCACTTTGACCACTTCGAGGAGTTATCTTCTAATGACGCAGTAATTTCTTTCGGACATTCCCAGGAATTTACTAAAATAGCTGATGACGACTTCTTTTTTACTTATATCTGAGAAAGTACTGCTCCTATTCCATGTTGGATGCATCCGTGTCCAGTATAAATAAGCCTTCCTCCTTTGGGTATGCCAGGATCGGTGCGCTGGTTAAATGTCTCTTCAGGGCATCAAACGCTTGCTGGCAGGTTGGCGACCAAACGAAGGAGGTTTTCCTTTCAGTCAACTATGCAGCGGTCTAGTAATTTTCCTATCTTCTCGAAACGCCGGTAATAGCTACAGAGTCCTAGGAAACTTCTTACGTCGTGCTTGCTCTTCGGTGTTAGCCATTCTTGCACTGCCTTGATTTTATCTGGGTTCGTTTCAACTTCATTTGAAGACACAACGTGTCCCAAGAAATTCACCTTTTCCTGGAAGAGGAAGACTTCTTGCGATTGATCTGCAAATGAGCATTCCGCAGCCCCATGAAAACACTTCTCAAAGTCGACATATGTACGCCAAAACTTTTTCCTGTGACTATAATGTCATCAAGATATACCAAGCATGTTTTTCAGGTAAGTCCTCTCAACAGCAACTCTATCAAGCGTTTAAATGTTGCGGGTGTATTGCATAATTCGAACGGTATAAAGTTAAACTGGTATAATCTATTGCTGGTGGAAAAACAGTCTTCTCTTTACCCTCGGGACGAACGGCCACCTGCCAATATTCATTTTTTAGATCTAATGTTGAGAATCGTCTACATTCTGTCAAGATGTTCGAGGTGTCATTTATTCTGGAGAGAGGGTAAAGGATAGTTAATCCTTTTTGCTGATATCATTGAGCTTCCTGTAATTTTCGCAGAATATCGTCGATCCATTTTTCTTATTCACCAACACCACAGGTGACAACCAGGATCACTCCCTCCTCCAACATGTCCTTAACAATGCATGAATCTTCGCACTGCTTTGAGAACGGCAATCGTCTCGGTGGTTGACGTTTGGGCATCACCAGTATCGATCCGATGTTGAACTAAATCCGTTCGACCAATGATTTTGTCCTTCACAAACATATCGTTCTCTTCCTCTAAGAATCGTGTGGTCTTAGTTACTCAAACAGATGGCTCCACGTCTTCCTGAAAGAGTCGATGAGTTCCTTTGCGGGTTGTTGATCACACTGTAGAGAAACTTCTTCCTCGATTTTGATGATTTTCTCGGTGTTAGGAGATATTCTTGAATCTTCTAGTATAACCACGTTGACGCTGTCATAAGGCTGAGAGAACACGCCGAGTAAAATTTCCCCATTTCCAACACTCAATTTTGTTCCTTATGTCCACCATGAATTCGTAGGGGGACATGAAGTCTAGTCCCAAAATGAATTCGCCGACGTTGTTGGCCACTAATACCTTAGTTTCTATTTCGCAGTTTCCAAGGTTAAGTCTCGCTTCAGCCTCTCCATAGACTGTCAATCTATCTCTAGTGGCTATTTCCAGAACGAGTACTAATGATAACTTCTTCAATCTGCTTCTATTGGAGATGTCGGCTCTCATTACTGACCTCGTTGTTCCAGTATCACTGGTGATTATTCAGAAATCCATCGACAATTAGGTTGTCATTGTTGCGTCTTATCATGGAAATCGAATACCTGGGGGGCTTGGGATGCAGCAGCCAATGTACCCTTCCTCACACTGGCTGAATTTAGTTTTCTGAACCCAGCCGTTCTAATTCGGGTGATCCAGAACACCAGTCTCTTCTTTCGTTGGATGTTGAACTAAATCGACAGTCTCGCCTTAAATGTCCTTCTCTGCTCGACCGTCTCGCCTTAAATGTCCTTCTCTGCTCGACCATGAGTCGATCTGTTCCTTCGTCTTCCTTTTCATTGATGACCCTCACTAGAACTTTTCATTGTTGTCGAGAAGCATTTTTGGCAGCTTCAAATTATAGAGCATAAATGATGGCTTCATTCAATTTTTTATGACGTGCCATCCTCAGCGACTGCTGCAGCTCTGCATCACGAACCCCGTAGATGAAACTATGGCCACTAATCCAGTGGGTGAAGTTATCAGGTGCTTCTGAGTAGGCGAGTCTTACCAATCTTTCGACTTCAGCCCTAAACTCCTGCAGACTTTCTGATGGACCTTCAGTTCTCACCTTTAGCTGAGCTTGGTTTATTTGTTGTAGGTGGTCACTACCATACCTGATCTCCAAAGCTGATACGACTGCTTCATAATCCTTCTGCTCGTCGTAATCGACACTCCTTGTTTTCCACTTCCGACACCAAATGTTACGTTTTCCCCTTGGGTTTACCAGTAATTGACTTCACTGAACGATAATCAAACTCAACTTCATTTCACTTTCAATACAATAAAACTTCAACTTTTATTCAAATGTCTATTGCCTTATTAGATGACTCCACGTACCCCATTGTAACTTCCACTTGACACTCTCCATCGACGAGTGGATCGCGTTTATATTTGGTAATCGAAAACGCTGAAAAATTCTTGGAAATACCAACGAAGCCGGTGACATTCTCGCCACGTCTAGAACGGCAGCGAACATCAAACATTCGCGAAATGCCGGTCGAACTGGGCGCGCTCCTAGCCACCTCACAATTGATTTATGGATACCAGTGGCGGTCGGCGTTGTTTTTTTAGAGCATGATTTACAATATGTATTGAAATATAATGTATCAATAAAATGATAATAATACTAAAAGAACTCATGAACGGCTGGATCAATTTTTGTGATATTTATGTTTTTGGATTTGTCTTCGTGGGAAATCGGATAATATGTATTAAAATATTCTATTTCATCGATGATAATAATAATAATAATAATCAAACTCAAGAACGGCTAAATCAATTTTTATCATTTTTGTGTTTTTGGATTTGTTTTCATCGGGAATAGGATAATAAGTGTAGCAGTATGTAATAGTAATAATAGTAATAAATGAACTCCAGAACAGAATGATTTTTGTGTTTTTGGATATGTGTCTTCGCTGTGAATAGGATAATAAGTATTGAAAAATGTAATTTCATTAATAAAAACAAAAATAATAATAAAAGAACTCAAGAAGGGATGGACCAATTTTGTTAGTTTTTTTTGTTTTAAATTTGTCTTCGTCGGGAATAGGATAATAGGTGTTGAAATATAATATTTTATCAATGAAAATAATAATGAAAGAGGTAAAATATCAATTATAATAGAGATGTGTTATAATAAAACGCAATCGACAGCTCACATTCATTCTGACAGCTCACGGTCATTGTTCGTTTGCTATAAAAAATCGCAATTCACAGTTCACGTAATGTTGTCTATGTATATGGTTTGTTTTAAATCTTCACAAAGTTGACCGGTAATGTGTTTGTTTTGTGCAAGAACTATTATAATATAAATTTCCATTTATTTTATAATATACCCATACCATTTATTTTATTATACTTAATAATTTTGTATCAATTTTAAAATCCCAAATCTGCTCATTCATTGACTGTTAGGCGGAACAAAGTTCGCCGGGTCCGCTAGTATATGATAAAAGTGTAACTTATCGAATAATCCAAGTTTATGACCTCGAGCGCCGAACGCAACTTTATCCAAAATCGAAAAAAACGCGAAGAAATCGAGTTTTTTCAAATATTGGCGATTAAAATCCTGAAGGACTAGTTTTTGAAAAAACTTGCTTGGTAAGTTTTTAAAGTAGACTAAATTTGCTATAATTTGATACTATAACTGTCTCAGTAGACACAATAGTTTCCGAGATTAAGCATTTCAAAGTTTATAATTTTTTTCGAACTTCGCAATTTTTTTGCAATTCTATCTTTCTGATTAACTTAATTTTGACCCTGATTATACCATCGAAGATTTTTATGATGGGATGTTAAAAAAGAAAATGAGAAGTGTAAGCGATGATGTTTGAGGGTGAATAATGAACTAGGAAGACATTGAAATAAACAACTCAAAGAGGAAGGAGAGAATTGTAGAATAATTGATAAATTATTATTTATGTAATGAAACACATGTTTTCAAAATAAAAGTCAGTTTTGGAGTAAAACAATTTCATCTTTGATTTCATCTATTATTTATCAAGCTACGAATAATGAACAACAAAAGTTAATAAATTTATTTGTAGAAAATTGAGTAATTTTGAAAATAAATCAAATTGAGTAATAAATCAAAGTAGTGAATCAATTGAGTAATGAATAAAAAAATTGTATTAATTTAGCCCTCTTGGAAGGTCCCGGTTGAGGTTCAACCGTGTCTGGATCGACGTATTGGATGGTGATTAATTGTCGACGTCTTGTGCCCACAAGCCATCCTCCAATTCGACATCGGGCAGATCGTCGCCTTCTGGGATATCTACTACTGCAACATCAGGTATATTGTCACAAGAGGCCCCGATGCAGTGCCTGCAGAATGAAGAGCATTTCAATCACGCCTTTCTACAGCTACACGCGTTCCAACAACCCTTTGAGCAGCCGGAGCTGGATCTGAGCTTCTACTGTCATACCATGTACTGGTGAGAATTTTGTGACCTGTGTTATTAAAACAAACAGTCGTGTGTTTGAAGGGTCTCTCAACGATCAAAATGTCCTCCCCATACTTTGCAAACAAGCCCTTCAATAAACGCTGATTTTCTATGTTCTCAAGGGAAATACTCGAAATATAGAGCTACCGGATTTCAAAAACTAGTCCTTTAGGGTTATTATCGCGGTTGTTTCGATTTTTGACAAAGTTACGTTCCGCACCCGAGGTCACAATCTGGGATTATTTCTTAGGCCAACATCACAAATACTTTCAGGCGACAAAGTTACTGGATTATAACATTTTCTCAAAACAATCAACCGTCGTCCACCTTCTCGTTCAACCAGGAACCAACTAGTTTAGATCTGAAAACAGTTGTAACAAAAATCTTTCATACACATTTGACAACACTGACATTCGAAAATGTTTGAATGTTGTTACGATTTGTTTCCAAAAACAAAACCTGAACATAATTGGGAAGAACATTCAATGTTAAAACTTTGTTTGTTTCAGTGTATCCTACACCAATAATATGGAAATATCGCTTCAAAATATGTGCCCATAAAAATAAATAGACTATTTCGTATTGCGCCTTGACCATCTACATCAATAAAAAGATTTCTTAATATTATTTTATAGCGTTCTTCCAGTGTATCTTTTATGTTTCGAAAAACTCTTCATTTCATACTTACACCATATATTTCGTTTTTTATTGCATTTGAATTCATATGGGGTTATTTGTGTCGTCCAATATTGAGCTTGTTCTGAAGTTTGTGGAATGCCACTGGCGTGGCCAATTTTATTGAAAGGGCGATCACTTTCGATTAAAACACTAAACTAACTCCCATATTTTCCATTTAAAATATCTCTAGATGTTGACGTGTAACGGTTGATTTTCATATTTTTGTGAATGATAATCGGATTTCATAACTTAAGAATTCTGTTATTCAATCTGACCACAGTCATTTGAAACAATATCTGCGATTCTCATTCGTAAGTCAAGTAAATAAAATATAACACACAATAGGCACGTGAAAGTTGGATTAATACGTGGGCTGAAAAGTTTCGGGTCTAACATATAGATGGCGCTAGTCGTATTGCATTCACCAATTTTTCAGTCAGTACTAACCTTCAAAAGAAAGGTGTTGAAATTTCATGATATTCGACTCAAAAGTTTGTGAGTTATTATGCTAAGAGTGACACTACTCTTGTTATTTTCAAACAATGGATCAAAAACAATTTTGTGTTTAAATTTTACACTGCTTCTTAATGGGAAAAACTACTGTTCAAGCGAACCAATGGCTTGAAAAGTGTTATGAGGACTCCGCTCCATCAGGAACAATAATTAAATGTTGGTTTGTTGACTTTAAACGTGGTCGTAGTTACACCCATGATGCAGAACGCAGTGAACGTCCAAATAAGGCAGTGACACCAGAAAACAACAGAACAGAAATTCACAACATCGTTTTGAATGATAGAAAAGTGAAGTTGCGGTCAGCTGACATTGTCAACATACTTCTTATTCGTTGAAATCTCTACTTTCTGATGGTGAAAATATATACTTAACTATAGTAAATGTTCTCAGAAAATGCACAAAATAAAAAAAGACCATCACCTTCTTCGTCTCCAATATTATTTCCAGTCAACATTGGTTCTTCATCCACAATTTCATCTGAATCATTACCTTCTGTGTAGGTTTTTTCTACCATATTCGAGCAATTTTCAGAACCATGACAATTTGAGCAGGAATTTGTGCATTTTAAACCATGTTTTCGACAACCACATTTTAAACTGTTACATCCAGTTTCACAGCTGCAACAAATAGCTGTAAGCAACACTTCCGAAAGTAATTCAGTTT